>WNGS01096777.1:0-10773 GCA_020271785.1 Procambarus virginalis
GAGCACTCTGCTGGCGTACAGGATCCCTAACCGTCGACCAACACGACCGCACAAAAGAGGATGGTAGCCGAGGCTATTCTATCCCCCCGCTGGCACTCGATTTGTAATCTTGGAATGGTATTTTATCAAATACCTCATTCTTTGGGGCACACTTGAGGAATACAAATGCAAACAAGCCTGAATGGTTCCCAGGACTATATGTAACTGAAAACTCACAACGCAGAAGTGACTCGAACCCATACTGCCAGGAGCACTCTGCTGGCGTACTGGATCACTTAACCGATCGACCAACATGACCGGACAAAAGAGGATGGTAGCCGAGGCTATTTCCATCCCCTCGCTTGCACTCGGTTAGTAATCTTGGGCATTGTATTTAATCAAATCACCTCATTCTTTGGGGCACACGTGAGGAACACAAATGCGAACAAGCCTGAAAGTCCCAGGATATATGCAACTGAAAACTCACACCCCAGAAGTGACTTGAACCCACTGCCAGGAGCTTCTGCTGGCGTACAGGATCCCTTAACCGCTCGACCAACACGACCGACAAAAGAGGATGGTAGCCGAGGCTATTTTCATCCCCCCGCCGGAACTCGGTTGGAAATCTTGTGCATGGGTTTTTATCAAACAACAAGTATTTTAAAAACAAAGTATTTTTTAACAACAAATATTTATCAAATCAACATTCTTTGGGGCACACGTGAGGAACACAATGCGAACAAGCATGAATGGTCCCAAGACTATATGCAACTGAAAACTCACACCCCAGAAGTGACTCAAACCATACTACCAACAGAACTCTACTGGCGAACAGGATCCCTTAACCGCTCGACCAACTCGACCGGACAAAAGAGAATGGTAGCATAAAAGAGGATGGTAGCCGAGGCTATTTTCATCCCCCCTCCTGCACTCGTTGGTAATCTTGGGCATGGTATTTATCAAATCACCTCATTCTTGAGGTACACGTGAGTAATACAAATGTGAACAAGCCTGAATGGTTACCAGGACTATATGCAACTGAAAAACACACCCCAGAAGTGACTCGAACTCATAATGCCAGGAGCACTCTGCTGGCGTACAGGATCCTTAACCCTCGACCAACACGACCGGACAAAAGTGGATGGTAGCCGAGGCTATTTCCATCCCTCGCCGGCACTCGGTTAGTAATCTTGGGCATGGTATTTCATCAAATCACCTCATTCTTGGGGCACACATGAGGAACACAAATGCGAACAAGCCTGAATGTCCCCAGGACTATATGCAACTGAAAACTCACTACCCAGAGTGACTCGAACCCATACTGCCAGGAGCACTCTGCTGGCGTACAGGATCCTTACCGCTCGACCAACACGACGGACAAAAGAGGATGGTAGCCGAGGCTATTTCCATCCCCGCCGGCACTCGGTTGGTAATCTTGGGCATGGAATTTTATCAAATCACCTCATTCTTTGGGGCACACGTGAGGAACACAAATGCGAACAAGCCTGAATGGTCCCCAGGACAATATGCAACTGAAAACTCACACCCAGAAGTGACTCGAACCCATACTACCAACAGCACTCTGCTGGCGTACAGGATCCCTTAAACGCTCGACCAACACGACCGAACAAAAGAGGATGGTAGCCGAGGCTATTTCCATCCCCCCTCCGGCACTCGGTTGGTAATCTTGGGCATGGTATTTTATCAAATCACCTCATTCTTTGGGGCACACGTGAGGAACACAATGCGAACAAGCCTGAATGGCCCCAGGACTATATGCAACTGAAAACTCAAACCCCAGAAGTGACTCGAACCATACTACCAACAGCACTCTGCTGGCGTAAAGGATCCTTTAACCGCTCGACAACACAACCGGACAAAAGAGGATGGTAGCCGAGGCTATTTTCCATCCCCCCGGCACTCGGTTGGTAATCTTGGGCATGGTATTTTATCAAATCACCTCATTCTTTGGGGCACACGTGAGGAACAAAAATGCAAACAAGCCTGAATGGTCCCCAGGACTATATGCAACTGAAAACTCACACCCAGAGTGACTCGAACCCATACTGCCAGGAGCACTCTGCTGGCGTACAGGATCACTTAACGATCGACCAACAAGACCGGACAAAAGGGATGGTAGCCGAGGCTATTTCTATTCCTCGCCGGCACTCGGTTGGTAATCTTGGGCATGGTATTTCATCAAATCACCTCATTCTTTGGGGCACACGTGAGGAACACAAATGCGAACAAGCCTGAATGGTCCCCAGGACTATATGCAACTGAAAACTCAAACTCCAGAAGTGACTCGAACCCATACTGCCAGGAGCACTCTGCTGGCATACAGGATCCCTTAACCACTCGACCAACACGACCAGACAAAAGAGGATGGTAGCCGTGGCTATTTCCATCCCCCCGCCGGCACTCGGTTCGTCATCTTGGGCATGGTATTTTATCAAATCACATCATTCTTTGGGGCACACGTGAGGAACACAAAGGCAAACAAGCGTAAATGGTCCCCAGGACTATATGCAACTGAAAACTCACACCCCAGAAGTGACTCGAACCCACACTGCCAGAGCACTCTGCTGGCGTACAGGATCCCTTAACTCCTCGACCAACATGACCGGACAAAAGAGGATGGTAGCCGAGGCTATTTCAATCCCCTCGCTGGCACTCGGTTAGTAATCTTGGGCATGGTATTTCATCAAATCACCTCATTCTTTGGGGCACACATGAGGAACGCAACTGCGAACAAGCCTGAATGGTCCCCAGGACTATATGCAACTGAAAACTCACAACCCAGAAGTGACTCGAACCCATACTACCAACAGCACTCTGCTGGCGTACAGGGTCCCATAACTGCTCGACCAACACGACCGAACAAAAGAGGATGGTAGCCGAGGCTATTTCCATCCCCCCGCCGGCACTCGGTTGGTAATCTTGGGCATGGTATTTCATCAAATCACCTCATTCTTTGGGGCACACGTGAGAAACACAAATGCGAACAAGCCTTAATGGTCCCTACGACTATATGCAACTGAAAACTCACACCCCAGAAGTGACTCGAACCCATACTGGCAGGAGCACTCTGCTGGCACACTAGATCCCTTAACTGCTCGACCAACACGACCGGACAAAAGAGGATGGTAGTTGAAGCTATTTAACCCCCCCTCCTGCCAGCACCTCGAGGTACCACTGTACCTCGTATTCCGAGGTACAGTGGTACCTCGGAATACAAGTGTCCCTGTATATGAGTTTTTCAGAATACGAGTGTCTCTGTATATGAGTTTTTCGGGAAAACGAGCCGGATTTTCTCTGAAAATGTGCCTTGGAAGGCAAGGGTTACCTCGGAATATGAGTGTCCCTATATACGAGTTTTTCGGAATACGAGTGTCCCTGTTGTCGGGTTTTCGTCAGTAAGTAACCGTACTATATGCACTGGCAAGGTCGCCAATGTCGGGGTGTCTCCCTCTCTCTACAGTCACCTCCAAGTAGTATTAGCGATAACTGTTACTTACTGTAGGCCTGCGGGTCTTCACTCAATCCTCGCGGCACCACTGTTCACCAGGAAAGTCTCCCAGTCAATCTCTGGCCGGCCTTATAGCCAGATGACGAGTGAAAACACGAATTATTCCCTTCAAATCGTGTGCCCGCCCTGACAAGGGCTCTACTGCTAACTGAAAGGTCGCCAACTGGTGTTTCCCATGTCCAGTAACACGTCAGTGGTATTGTGGAATTGTTGTAGAAGTGGCAGAGAGCATACTCATTAAATCAGGTAACAGGCAGGCATATATCTCTATCTCTGTCACTCTTTCAATGTACTCTATAGCAACAAGCAATGGAGGGATAATATAAACGTGAAGATAGTTTTGTATTTTACTTAAAAGCTTAAAGTATTATATCTCTATATCAGCAACAAGGCAAAGAAGTGCATGGCAGCAGTCACTCCCTCTTCATAAACTGGAACACAACAAGATGGCAACATTCCCCCTCTCCTGTCATTCCCAGCTGCCACGCCCCCCTCACTGTATACTCTCTCTGCACTTGCTGTCCTGGCGTTAAGCGCCTATTTCTTTAAATTCACAGTAAACACAATACTGGCAATCAACACAATAAATTGCTATAATGGCAATAAACGCAATAATCACTGCACTGGCCTTAAGCTCAATAAATCATTTCAATGGCAATTAACACAGTAACTCACAGTAATGGCATTCAACACCGCATATCACAGTAATGGTAATAAATGCAATAAATCACTGTACTTGCCTTAGACACCGTAAGTCACTTAAATGACGATAGACACAGTAAATCACTGTACACACGAATATGTTATTTAATACTCCAGCATATATATATATAGATCATTTCATCAATATCAATAATAATGAGATAATACTGGGCACACAGCCTTACACCAATAAATGGTACATTTATATATATATATATATATTCTCTGGCATAAGTTATAATAATAATGTCACACGAAAGTAACCATTCTCGACACAGCAAACTCTTTTATAAATTACAGGTGCACTCACACACCACACATATATTTCGTGAGAGCTCTCTACAGCCTCACTCTTCACAACTGTGCCTTACTATGACATGGACATTGGTGGGCCCTGCTCACAACATAGAAGTTACTCTGGCTAAATAGCTGACTAAAGGGGAATGGGGAGGGAAAACTGAGTTACCTACTTCAACCTCACTGATGTGGACTCGCCCTCTGTTGAGAGTTTAATTGAAGCTGCTGGTCCCGGCTCTCGACTCGTTGTAGGGAACGCCCACACACACACACTGATGCTCTCTCCAGGAACCCAATCAACACCCCAAAAACCCGTCTTCACCATGCCCTATCCTCTGCAGGCCCATGCTCCTCCACAACTTCTTGAAGGGTTGGAGTCAGTCTCCAGGCCGTCGACTTCTCCTCACAACTACGTCTGCAGTCCTTTCTCTCGACTGCAGTCGTCCTGATTTCCAGCTAGTTCAATTCTTCTACTGCCTCTCGGTGGATTGGCCCAGCCGCTACATCGTCACTAAACGGGTGAAACTGCTCAGACGTCACTGCACAGACTTCACTTCTTGCACACCACCTGTCACTAGAGCACTTGCTGCTCAATTCTCGTCGATTCCCTCTTCGGTTCAAATCAATCTGTTAAACTGTCAATCTAACAGGACCCTCGATCGTATGTCCGACCTCCTTGACGTGTTGTGTCAAACTGCTGGCGCCACCGTGGTGCGATGTCCGGACCCCCTTGCTCTCGTGACGTCATACTTGCCAGGGGCGTTTTTCATTGGCTCCCTGTGCCACGTAACTGTTCCTGACCAATCTGGTGCCACTGACGTCATACCGTTTTTGCGGCAAAACGGAGGGGGCTGGCGCCACTAAAGGGCCTAAACCACAGTCCAAAATACTCTTCTTTTGCGAATTTCTCGCCAACGCAAGAACACTACACGCTCCTACATATGTCAAATTGTTCCCCAGAAGGTAGAGAATGCTCGGGTAAAGTGGGTATGACTCTTACAGCTGGCATGGGAGAAATAAGGGGGGGAACACCATCACATACCCCTCCCCTTAAAATAAGAGACATATCAGTTTAGTGTATTAGGGACAGGGCATCCGCTACCACCTTGTCCTTCCCTCTGATGTGCTTGATGTCCAACCAGTATTCCTGCAGTAGTAATGCCCAGCTCGTCAGCCTCTGGTTGGAGTTTCTCATCTTGTACAAAAAGGTCAGAGGGTTGTGATCTGTAAACACAAGAACAGGTCTCGCCCCTCCTCCCACATACACGTCGAAGTGCTTCAGGGCCATTACTGAAGCCAAAGCTTCCTTCTCGACAGTACTATAGGCACGCTGGTACTTCACAAATTTCTTGGAGTAAAACGCGACAGGCCTATATACCTCGCTCCTTTCCTGGGCCAACATGGCTCCTATCCCCACGTCACTGGCATCTACGTACAGATTGAAACTGGCCGTAAAATCTGGGGATATTAATACTTGGGCCTCCGTCAACAGGTTCTTCGTCTTCTCAAAAGACTCCTGGCAGGCCTCTCCCCCACTTTCATCGTATTCGGTCTGGGGATGCGCTACCGTGGAAAAGTTCTTGCAGAAACCATGATAGTATCCGATCATCCCAAGATACCTCAACAATTCCTTACGTGTCCTAGGTGCTGGTTACTCTCGAATGGCTGACACTTTGTGGTCCACAGGGGTTACTTCTCCTTGGCCGATGACGAAGCCTAGGTGATCTAAATGGGCCTTCCCAAACTCACTCTTGGTCAGGTTCACGGTCAAGTTAGCATCTTCTAGCCTCCTGAACAGTTCTCTGAGTCGCTCCAGGTGTGTCTCCCAATCGTCGGAGTACACTACTATGTCATCGATGTATACCGTGAAGCCTTCGGCTCCCCTCAGCAACTCGTTCATCATGCGTTGGAAACAACTACCGCTGTTCTTCATCCCGAAAGGCAACACTTTGTACTGATACAGCCCGTCCGGTGTTACGAAAGCTGACATCTTCCTGGCATCGAGAGTCAACGAGATCTGGTAGTACCCCTTGAGCAGGTCGACCTTGGACACATATCTTGCGCTACCCACCTGGTCGATGTAATCACTCACCCTGGGCATTGCGTGGGAATCTGCCACAATGATGTTCACCTTTCTGTGGTCTGTACAAAAGTGGAGTGTATCATCGCTTTTCTTCACTAATAAGCACGGGGAACTCCACTCGCTGTTGCTAGGCTCTGCAAGGTCGTTCTCAAGGAGGTACTCCACCACCTTCCTCATCAACTCTCGCTTCTCTGGGCTGACCCTATAAGCGCTCTGTTTGATGGGCCTGGCGTCCCTCACCTCTACCTCGTGCGTTACACTCTTGTGTCGTCGGGGTACTTCGGTAAAGAGAGAGGCATTCTCTCTCAACAGGTCCATCAGGTCCGCGCTCTGTTGTCCTTTCAGGTGTTGTAACTTGTCTTCGATCTTCGCCAAACTCTCCGAATTGGAGAGACTGATGCCGTCCGCCCTGGACCACTTTCCTTCCTCCTCTGGAAGTTCCTGATAAACCTGCATGCACAAAACCATCTTCTGCTGGGGATCTCGAGTCATCGTTCCATTCTGCATGGTGGCTCCTCCTTCCTCAGGGAAGAAAGGCTTCAGGCGGTCAACATGACACACCTGTGTCTTGCGGGGTCTGTCCCGCTTACTGACCTCATAGGTTACAGGACCCAACCGCCGTAGCACCTTGTACGGTCCCTCGAATAGTGACTCGGTCACCCGGCTCTTCCCTGTCAGCAACACCATAACCTGGGACCCAACCTGGAACTCTCTTGGCGTAGCTTTCTCGTCATACCACTCTGACATCTTACGCTGCACCTCCTTCAAATGTTTTCCTGCTAGTTCCTTTGCCAACGTGAGACGCTCCTTGAACTTCTGAACATACTCGTTGACCGTTCCCACGGTCACTCCTGGTGCCCATTGCTCTTTCAGCAAGGACAGAGTACTCCTTACCTCATGTCCAAATACCAGCTGGAACGGTGAGAAACCTAACGACTGTACCACGGCGTTTCGTATGGCAAACATCGCAGGATACACTGCCTCATCCCACTCAGCTTCCTGTTCTGCACAGAACACTCTCAGAATGGTTTTCAGGTTGGAGTGAAACCTTTCGATCGCCCCTTTCGACTGCAGTCGGTACCCTGGAAACACAAACCGAAACTGTCTCTATTTTCCGCTTGTTACAACTTGTAATAAAGTTGTTACATCTTGGCTTATCGTATTTATGATGTATTAGAACGTTGTTACAACTTGCTATATTGGTTGTTATAACTGGTTAGGAGGTGTTAAAACTTGTTCGAACGTTGTACCAACGTCGTAGTTTCGGTGTGTGTTTGGCGGGTAGGGCGACGACCGAATCAGAGTCACTCCCCAATTTGTCACGGTCTGTCTGAACCATTTGGACTGGAATACACTCCCACAGTCCGTCTGGATTTCTCTGGGCATTCCCACCCAAGAGAAAAATCCTTGTAACTGCCCGGCTACACTTTTCGACGTCAAACACCGCATCGGGACAGCTTCCGGAAATCTTGTCGACGCACACATGATGGTTATCAAGTAGGTATTTCCTTTTTTCGTCCGTGGCAACGGTCCTACCCCGTCGACTAACAGACGCTCAAACGCAGGTCCAAATGCAGGAACAGAGACTAACGGGGCCTTCGGTATCGTGGGTTGGTTCTTCCCTGCCCTCTGGCAAGGTAAGCACGTCTTTCAGTGACGCCTCACATCGGCGTCCATACCCGGCCAGTAGAAATGGTCCCTGATCTTACGCAAAGTCTTGGTCACCCCCAGGTGACCTGCAGAATCCACAGAATGCAACAGATCCAGCACTGCTGCTCTGCACTGGGCTGGCAACACTACCTGGTGTCTCGTACCTAGTGATTCTTCTCCGGCCTCCATTCTCACAGACCTCCATTGTCTCATCAACATTCCGTCCTGTATATAAAAATGAGTGGCCCTCTCGGGACCAACACGTCCTCCTTTGGCCTCCTGAATTAATTCTGGGAACTCTATCTGCTGCAACTCCCCCAGACGAGTGCGGTTAACTCCAAGAGAACTGGCGAGGGTCACCTGTAGCTCACCATCCGGGCTGCCTCCGCCCTCCATTTGTTCTCCGGGTTCCATGAAGAGGTGATCGACTCCCAGGCTGACAGACGTCTCTTCTCCAGCCCCATGAGATCCACTCACTTCGTGCCCGTCGCACCGCCTTGGGATCACAGCGCACACAGGGAACGCCACCTCGGCGATTTCCTTCTCGTCCCCACAGGCATCTAACACTCCGCCTTTCTCTTTATAGTGCTCCAAGCACTCCTCGCCTTTCACGAGGTTAGGAGGACACATCCTCCACAGGCCTCATTTCCAAGGATGACTTGCACCTCCATCTTGGGCATTGATGCACGGACCCCTACCACTAGGGTCTGGCAGCCATAATCAGAATTCAATACCTAGTGCAGGGGCATCCTCACTGGGCCTCCCACAGTGGTCACAACAGCACCCCCCCACACTAGTACTCTCGTAACCCTCGGGGAACAGGGTTCTACTCACCAGGGTAAAATCAGCCCGGTGTCTCTCAATATCTTCACAGGAATGGGGTCTGCATCCCCCATCCTTACGGTCCCTCACACATGAATGGGTGAGCTCTTTTCTCCCCACTCAGCACGGGCTCATCCCGCACCCTCTTGGCCATTTGATCCTCCACCCTCACGAAAGCAACATTCCCCCGCTGCTTAGGGCGTCTGCACTCTCGCGCGACGTGTCCAAAACCTTCACAGTTGTAGCAGAGGATCCTTCTTCTTCTTCTGTGGGTCTTCCTCTCGCCTTCCGTCGTCTCCTTCGTAGTGTCTCTCGTCACAGCAACAGATCCTGATCTCTCAGCTAGGGACTTCTTGACCGGTTCCACAGAACTCTTTGATCCTCTACCGTTTCCACTCGAGAGGTGGGACTTGGGACAACTCGCTCCTGTCCTCCATCCGTCCGTTCTTCTATAATTTCTTCCATATCCGGAGTATACTGGCGGTCGGTGCTGTCCCTCTCTGCGTGGTCGCAAGGCTTCTTCCAACATGTCAGCTCTGTCGGCCGCGGCTCTCAGGTCTTTTATGTCCGCCTCCTTGACTCTAACCCTGATCTCAGGAGAGAGCACGACATAAACTTCTCCATGACCATTAACCTCTTGACATCCTCAGCTGACTTCGCTCCTTCAGATTCCAGTCACTTCAGGAATTTTCTCTCCATGTCCCTCGCCGTCTCTGCATAAGATTTTCCTGGCGAATGGGTACATTCATAGAATCTTTTCCTATAACATTCTGGCGTCAGCTTGAAAGAATGAAGCACCGCTCTCTTTACAGCCTCGTAATTGGTGCACCCTTGCGGTCAAGCATGTTGTAGGCTTCGCGAGCTTCACCGGTGAGCCTACTCTGGACCAGCTCCGCCCACTCTGCTCTTGGCCACTTCTTCAAGGTAGCGACCCTCTCGAAGTGGTCAAAGAAGCCCTCAGCTTCATTAGGCACAAAGACCGGCAAATCTCGCTCTCTCACTCGGCGGTCTTCCTGCGGTGGAAGGGCAGGTGGGGCTAGCCCTAGTTCAGCCTGCTTCAGCTCAACCTCTTTGTTAGCTTCAATTTCTTGTTGCTTCAGCTTAGCCTCCAGCTCGCACTCCTCCCGTCTCAGATGCACTTCTTCACGTCTCAGCTGTGCTTCTGCCTCTCATTCTTCTCGCTTCAGCTGTGCTTCTCGTTCTTCCCGCTTCAGCTGTGCTTCTCGTTCTTCCCGCTTCAGCTGTGCTTCTTGCTCACGCTCTTCGTTGCGCAGCTGTGCCTCTCGTTCTTCCCTCTTCAGCTGCGCTTCTAGCTGCAGCTTCATCATTTCCAGTTTAACGCTGCGCTTGCTGCCGCTGGATCCCCTACTGCTTCCGCCAATGCTCAAATTCTCTCCTGCACTGGCAGGTGTCTGTGGTCGTTCCTTACCCAAAGCATCATCTCGGGCCCTGAGCTGTGCCATAATCTCAAGCCTCCTCTCTCCCACCTTGAAGGACTTCAGCTGGAATCCAAAGTGGTCAGCAATCAGCTGCAGCTGCGATCTGGTGCAATCCTCCAGCACCTGCTCATCTCAAGTGTCAATGAACCTTGCTACCTTCTCATCCTCCATCTTGTGCTATGAGTGATTACCTGTACTTGTACTTAATACCACTGTCAAGTACCACAAACGCAACCGTAATCGTTATCCTGATATAATCCTGATTCGCGATC
>WNGS01096777.1:11773-25892 GCA_020271785.1 Procambarus virginalis
TTCGCCCAGTTTTTGTCTAGGATTATCAAGTACGTGAGATGCAGGGCTAATAATTTGCAGGAAATGAAATGAAGTACAACCTGAAAGAGAACAGCTAAGCAGAAAGAGAAGAGATTTAGAACCCTCAAAGAGAACACCAGTATTGATGCTGAGATTTCAGTGAATAACATCCACTGCTTATGAGGTGTATAATTTCATCAAGTATTGACGAAGAGAATGCCACTATAAAGCAACATTTGCAGAGATGCTAAAAAACTCTGAAGTAATGTCCAAGTGATGAAGGTAGCCATGAAAGCAGCCACCTCACAGGAAGCAGCACGCTTCATTAGCCTGCTAATGGAAAGAAAAGATCAGTGGTAGCTGTGGGTATTAAAGAGCAGGAAGGCTCCAATAGGACAGAGTGGAATGATAAGGACAAAGTGGCAGTGAATGAAATACTGAAGGCACTAGACATGGAAGAAGCTGAGCATAGCATTGAGAAGGTTTTCAGGCTATGCTGGTACAACAAAGACCAAGACCATGTGTTAAGGATAGTGTTTGCAAATGAGAACACAAAGGAGAAGATTCTAACAAGGAAGAGCCACCTGCAATATGTGGGAGAATTAAAAAAAGTATTCCTCCAGAGGGACCTAACTAGGGAAGAGAGAGCCATGGTGGCAGAAGCAAGGAAGAAGTGCAGGGCAAGAGGGGAAAACCAGAAATCACAGCTCCCAACACCAACATCCCCAGAGGTGAGGGGGAAACCCACAACCAGCTCCCCAGTAACACCAGAGGGGAGGGCAATCCCACCACCCTACTCTGCATAGAAAGCCCTCCTACCCCAAACCCTCCCTGCCCCCACTCAAATGCTCAGCCAAATCTCCCTCCCCCCACACCCCATCCCACCCTACTACCCCTCCCCTCCTCCTGCCATGTCCTCCCTCCCCCCTTTTCCTTCCTGTCCTCCCTCCCCTTCATCTCACACCCTCCCTGACCCCCCTTCACTTGACCCTCCACCCCTCACCTTCAGTATCCTCTGAGACCTGTTATCCACCCTCACAAATCCTCACACCCATGGAACAGCTTCCCCCACCAGCAGAACACTCACCAAGGGGGCGATTTGAGAAGGGACAGTACAAAGGGAGCCTCAAGGACATGTACACTAACATAGATGGAATTACAAATAAAACAAATGAACTTGGAGAATGGGTACTAGAAGAAAACCCAGACATAATAGCACTCACAGAAACAAAGCTAAAGAAAACCATAACAAATGCAGTGTCCCCACAGGACTATGATGTTATGAGGAAAAGAGAGAATGTAGAGGTGGTGGTGGTGGTGTAGCTCTGCAGGTAAGAAAAGGCTAGGATTTTGAGACGGTTATTCAGGGCTGTGAAGGTTTCAGTGACTACATAACAGGTATCATAACAACTGGAGGAACTTTGAGTACCTGGTAGAGCTAGGAATTATCTCCAACCCCAAGAAAAGAACTAGGAAACAAAAGGAGGGCATACCGAAAGGGGAATTATGAGATGAGAAGTTTCCTAATAGAAATACCTTAATTGGGACACAGACCTCAGAGTTAAGTCTGAACAAGACATGACGGACTATGTCACCCAAATGTGTTAGGAGGCTGTAAACAGGTTCAACCCGGCCAAAAGGGAAAATCTGAGAAGCAAAAGAAGAATCCATGGTATAATAGGGCAGGTATGGAAGCAAGGGACTGAAGAAAAGAATGTGGAGGAACTTCCGGAATAACAGAACACCAGAAAGCAGAGAGAGATACCAGAGAACCAGGAATGAGTATGTTAGGATGTGAAGAGAATTATTCTATATTATTTATAATTATTTATAATTAGTGAGAAAAATTATGAAAATGATATAGCAAACAAAGCCATGACCGAACCAAAGCTACTCCACAGTCCCATCAGGAGGAAAACAACAGTGAAAAAACAAGCACTGAAACTTAGAACAGGTGAGGACAGGTATACAGAGAATGACAAAGAGGTGTGCGAAGTACTCAACAAGAGGTTCCAGGAGGTCTTCACAATAGAACAAGGTGAGGTCACTGTGCTAGTAGAAAGGGAAGTAAAACAGGTGGCCTTGGAAGGGTTCGAATTTACGAGAGAGGAGGTCAAGAGACACCTGCTGGATCTGGATGTTAGAAAGGCTGTTGGTCCAGACGGCATCTCGCCATGGGTACTGAATGAGTGTGCAGGGGCACTTTGCTTGCCACTCTCCATAGTGTATAGTAGGTCACTGGAGACGGGAGACCTACCAGAAATATGTAAGTCGTGGTCGCAATATACAAAAAGGGCAACAGGCAAGAGGCACAGAACTACAGGCCAGTGTCCTTGACTTGTATACCATGCAAGGTGATGGAGAAGATCGTGAGAAAAAAACTAGTAACACATCTAGAGAGAAGGGACTTCGTGACAAATCGCCAATATGGGCTACGACCAGGTGACAAAGATTAAGGAAGAAAGAGAAGGATGGGCGGACAGCATTTTCTTTGATTGTCGGAAAGCCTTTGACACAGTACCTCATAAGAGGCTGGTACATAAGCTGGAGAGCAGGCAGGTGTAGCTGGTAAGGTGCTCTAGTGGATAAGGGAGTACCTAAACAAAAGGAAGCAGAGAGTTACGGTGAGAGGTGAGACCTCAGAGTGGCATGAAGTCACCAGTGGAGTCCCACAGGGCTCTGTACTCGGTCCTATCTTGTTTCTGATATATGTAAATGATCTCCCGGAGGGTATAGATTCATTTCTCTCAATGTTTGCTGACGATGCCAAAATTATGAGAAGGATTAAGACAGAGGAGGACTGCTTGAGGCTTCAAGAAGACCTAGACAAGATGAAGGAATGGTCCAACAAATGGTTCTTAGAGTTTAACCTAAGCAAATGTAATGTAATGAAGATAGATGTAGGGAGGAGGAGGCCAGATACTAGGTATCATCTGGTAGATAAAATTCTCCAAGAGTCAGAGAGAGAAAAAGACTTGGGGGTTAATATCACTCCAGACCTGTCCCCTGCAGTCCATATCAAGAGGATAACATCAGCGACATATGCCAGGCTGGCCAACATAAGAACGACATTAAGAAACTTGAGTAAGGAATCATTCAGAACTTTGTATACCACATATGTCAGGCCAATCCTGGAGTATGCAGCCCTATCATGGAGTCCATATCTAGTCAAGGATAACACTAAACTGGAAAAGGTTCAAAGATTTGAAAACAGACTAGTACCGGAGCTGAGAGGTATGAGCTACGATCAGAGACTACGGGAATTAAACCTTACTTCGCTGGAAGACAAAGGAGTTACGGGGGGACATGATCACCTCACTCAAGATTCTCAAGGGAATTGATAGGGTAGATAAAGACAGGCTATTTAACACACGGGGCACACGCACTAGGGGACACAGGTGGAAACTGAGTGCCCGAATGAGGAACAGATATTAGAAAGAACTTTTTTAGTGTCAGAGTGGTTGACAAATGGAATGCATTAGGAAGCGATGTGGTGGAGGCTGACTCCATACACAGTTTCAAGTGTAGATATGATAGAGCCCAATAGGCTCAGGAACCTGTACACCTGTTGATTGACGGTTGAGAGGCGGGACCAAAGAGCCAGAGCTCAACCCCCGCAAGCACAACTAGGCGAGTACAACTAGGTGAGTACACACACACACACACACACACACACACACACACCACATACACATGCATCAGATTTTTAACAAAATATTTACGATTTGCCAATTTATGTTACTACTTAAACCCTCAATTTCACAAAATTGTATAACTTTTGTGCTTAAAATTTGTCAACCTGTTTCATAAATTGATAACTTTGATAATTATCAATTAATCATTAATTCACCCACTTAAATATTTCTCATTAATAGTAGTTACTGTAACAGTGCAAGTGTTTTACACTGTTCCATGTTAATATGTGTAGTTCCGTGTGTGCGTGTGTGGGTGTTTGGTAGGAGTGTGAGGTGCTCGGGTGAGGCGCTGGCTGGCACAGCCTGCAGTGTCAGCAGTAGTTACAATGGAGGCTTGTACTGGCGGCGCATCATGGTCCTATAAGAGTCCTATTAGCATGTCTCAGTCTTTATATGGTCACAGTGGGCCGTGGGCTTGTGGATCAGTCATCATAGTGGTCTTCGCCAGGGGGTGGATATCAAAAACAGCTCCTCCATCCGGGCGGGTGACACGCTATCTCCCACCTTTGGGTGAACTAAGTTAGAGACAGTCTTGCACAGTGAGAGGTGACCAGCCAGCTTCTGCAATCGCCAACCTGGCGAGTGACCAGCCGATCACTCACCCACTTTGGAATGAATATTCCATCTAAACGTAGTGAGGTAAGAGAGCCAGTATTGCTTGTCTTAAACTAGAAGTGTCTTAGTGGTGACGATTGTTAGTGGAGTCTGAAACAGGAAGCCAAGTACGGAAGAGGAGTGTGAAGTGGCTGATTTCTAGGGTTAATTAATTCTGTGTTAATATAATAATTTTTCAAAGTATTCAGGAGTGTAGAACTAATGCTAAATGAATAAAATGGAAGTACCTTTGGTGTCTTTAAAATCTAAGTGTAGAATAATAATCATGAGTCTTGTTCATCCCTTTTAAATCAGTATTCCATGACAGAGTATTTTTAAGGTGATCAGTGTTACTGATCTCTAAAGTAAAATTAGAGTAGGGATAACAAGAGGTACAAAGTATTCGGAAATGCATTAAGCAATTTTCCCTGTCACATTGCTAAATAGTTGTTAGGAATTTAATCGAATGACAGGGTGGTGCAGCAATTAAGTATTATGAAGTAAATTGACATCAGTCCTACTCTCTACTCCTTCCTACTCCTTCCTTCTCTCCCTGCTGACTCCCATCATTTGCTCCCTGTTTTCAATTCCCGCTCCCTCTAACTCAGTTCCTCCCTCAACCTTCCTCATGTTCTATCCACTCACATCTCTTCCCTCCTCTCTTACTCTTTCTTCCTTACTTCCTTCCTCTTCTTTCGTACTTTGCTTTACTTCTCACCAATAAGGGTTGTAGAACACCTGAGAAGCTAGAACAAATATCGTGTTACACCACGGTCATTGGGAGCCGGTCGGCCGAGCGGACAGCACGCTGGACTTGTGATCCTGTGGTCCTGGGTTCGATCCCAGGCACCGGCAAGAAACAATGGGCAGAGTTTCTTTCACCCTATGCCCCTGTTACCTAGCAGTAAAATAGGTACCTGGGTGTTAGTCAGCTGTCACGGGCTGCTTCTTGGGGGTGGAGGCCTGGTCGAGGACCGGGCCGCGGGGACACTAAAGCCCCGAAATCATCTCAAGACAGCCTCAAGATACACTACTATGGTCTCATTTGTGTTACAATATTCCAGCATTATTAATGGACTCTCAAGCTTTGAGCACATCTGCTTCTCCAATCCATATTTGTCTGTCCGAATTCTTTATATTATGGAAGTGGACCCCATACCCGTCCTGTGGGTGGTAGTGGATCCCATACCCAACCAACAAGTGGTAGTGGATCCCATTCCCAACCAACAGGTGGTAGTGGACCCCATACCCAACCAACAGGTGGTAGTGGACCCCATACCCATCCAACGGGTGGTAGTGGATCCCATACACATTGTGTGACTAGTTGTGAACCCTATATCCATCCTGTGAGCGGAAGTGGACCACATACCCATCCTGGGGATGATAGTCCCATCTCGTGCGTAATATTGTACCTCATACTCCTCCTGTTGGCGGTAGTGCACCCTCATGCTCATCCTGTTAGCAGTAGTGGACGCCATACTAATCCTGTGGGCGGCAGTGAACCCCATACCAATCATGTGGGTGGTAATAGACAATATATCCATCCTGTAGGTGGTAATGGACTTCATAACCATACTGTGGGCGGAAGTGGACCCCCCCACCCTATGTCCATCCAGTGGGAGGTAATGGATCCAATACCTATACTATGGGCAGTAGTGAACCTCATATTTATCTTGTGGGTGGTGGTGGACTCCATAACCATCCTGTGGGCGATAATGGACGCCATACCCATCCCGTGGGCGGTTGTGGACCCCATGCTTCCCCAGGTGGTAGGGAATCCCATACCAATCCTGCAGGCGGTAGTGGACCGTACATCCATCCTCTGGGAGCTAGTGGACCTAATATCCATCCTGGGAATGGAAGTGTACCCCATACATATCCTGTGGGTGGTAGCGGACTCCATGTTCATTCTACGGACGGTAGTGGACACCCATATCCTTCCTGTGGGCGGTAATGGACCCCCCCCCCTGTGGTCTCGGGTTCGATCCCGGGCGCCGGCAAGAAACAATGGGCAGAGTTTCTTTCACCCCGATGCTCCTGTTACCTAGCTGTAAATAGGTACCTGGGAGTTAGTCAGCTGTCATGGGCTACTAACTGGGGATCGAGGCCTGGTCGAGGACCTTAGAGCAAGGAGAAATTCCAAAGATAAGAGAAGGAATAGTTAATCAGGAACCACTGGAAGAGTTTGAGATTACCAGCGGAGAAGTAAGGAAGTGTTTACTAGAGTTGGATGTGACAAAGGCTATAGGCCCAGATGGAATCTCCCCTTGGATACTAAAGGAAGGAGCAGAAGAACTGTGCTTGCCACTCTCCATAGTGTAGAACAAATCACTGGCAACAGGAGAACTGCCAGAAATTTGGAAAGCAGCTAACATAGTCCTGATATGTAAGAAAGGGGATAGACAGGAGGCACTGAACTACAGGCCAGTGTCTCTAACCTGCATACCACGCAAGCTGATGGAGAAGATTATGCGAAGAAAGCTAGTGGAACATCTTGAGTGAAAGAACTTTGTGACACAGCATCAACATGGGTTCAGGGATGGCAAGTCCTGCCATACAAGGTTACTTGAATTCTACGACCAGGAAACAAAAATCAGACAAGAAATAGTGGGGTGGGCAGACTGCATATTTTTGGATTGCCAGAAAGCCTTTGATACAGTATCTTACAAGAGGCTAGTGAAAAAGCTGGAGATGCAGGCTGCAGTGAAAGCGAGGGTACTCCATTGGATAAAGGAGTACTTAAGCAACAGGAGACAACGAATCTGTGTGAGGGGTGAGGTCTCAGATTGGCGAGACGTTACAATTAAGTGGAGTCCCGCAGGGTTCAGTCCTTGCCCCTATATTGTTTCTTATGTATGTAAATGATCTCCCAGAGGGTATAGACTCGTTTCT
This sequence comes from Procambarus virginalis, assembly GCA_020271785.1. NCBI lineage: Eukaryota > Metazoa > Arthropoda > Malacostraca > Decapoda > Cambaridae > Procambarus > Procambarus virginalis. The sequence continues at coordinate 18,955 of WNGS01096777.1, forward strand.
CTCAATGTTTGCTGATGATGAAAAAATTATGAGGAGGACTGAAACAGAGGATGATAGTAGGAGGCTACAAGATGACCTAGACAGAGTGAGTGGTCCAACAAATGGCTGTTAAAGTTCAACCCGAGTAAATGCAAAGTAATGAAACTAGGAGGTGGAAACAGGAGGCCAGACACTGGAAACAAAATAGGAGATGAAGTACTTAATGAAACGGACAGAAAGAAAGATCTAGGAGTTAATATCACACCAAACCTGTCTCCTGAAGCCCACATAAAAAGAATAACGTCTGTGGCATATGCGAGGCTGGCTAATATCAGAACAGCCTTCAGGAACCTGTGTAAGGAATCCTTCAGAATCTTGTATACCACATATGTATGACCAATACATATGTATGCGGCCCCAGCATGGAGCCCGTACCTTGTCAAGCACAAGACGAAGCTGGAAAAAGTTCAAAGGTATGCCATTAGACTAGTCCCAGAACTAAGAGGCATGAGTTACGAGGAAAGGCTGCGGGAAATGCACCTTACGACACTGGAAGACAGAAGAGTAAGGGGAGACATGATCACTGCCTACAAAATCCTTAGGGGAATCGACCGGGTAGACAATCATAAACTATTCAACACTGGTGGTACGCGAACAAGGGGACACAGGTGGAAACTGAGTACCCACATGAGCCACAGGGACGTTAGAAAGAACTTTTTCAGTGTCAGAGTAGTTAACAGATGGAATGCATTAGGCAGTGATGTGGTGGAGGCTGACTCCATATACAGTTTCAAATGTAGATATGACCGAGCCCAGTAGGATCAGGAATCTCTACACCAGTTGATTGACAGTTGAGAGGCTGGACCAAAGAGCCAAAGCTCAACCCCTGCAAGCACAAATAAATGAGTACAAATAGGTGAGTACACACACACGTACATCCCGCCCCCCCTCTGTAATGAATCATTCAGAATAACCTTGCATACCACATATGTAATACCAATCCTGGAGTATGCGGCCCCAGCATGGAGCCCGTGCCTTGTCAAGCACAGGACTTGGCTGGAAAAAGTTCAGAGGTATTCCACTAGGCTAGTTCAAGAACTAAGAGGCATGAGTTACGAGGAAAGGCTGAATGAAACGCACCTAACGTCGTTGGAAGATCGTACAGCTCGAGGAGACTTCATCACTACCACCAAAAATCTAAGGGATATCGACAAGGTAGATAAAGATAAATTGTTTAATACAGGGGTACTCGAACAAAGGGACACAGTTGGAAACTTAACACCCAAATGAGCCACAGAGATGTTAGAAAGAACTTTTTCAGTGTCAGAGTAGTTAACAGATGGAATGCATTGGGCAGTGATTTGGTGGAGGCTGACTCCATGCACAGTTTCAAGTGTAGATGTGATAGAGCCAATAGGCTCAGGAACCTGTACACCTGTTGATTGACAGTTGAGAGACGGGACAAAGAGCCAGAGCTCAACCCCCTCAAGCGCAATTAGGTGAACACACACACACACACACACACACCACACACACACACACACACACACACACACACACACACACACACACACACATACACACACACACATACACACACACACATACACACACCACAATAACACACACACACACACACACACACACACACACACCACACACACACACACACACACACACACACACACACACACACACACACACATACACACACCACACACACACACACACACACACACACACCACACACACACACACACACCACAACACACACAACACACACACACACACACACACACAGGTCAAGCGGGATGGTAAGACAACAGAGCAAAGTTGGGGTGTGAGGATAGGACGAGTCACACATGGAGATGATTGCTAAGGCATGGATGGAAATCAGTGGGGAATTGAAGGACCTGAGCGAAACTATAAGTAAGCTGCAGATAAAACTAAGTGCAGCACAAGTGGATATACAAAGCCTAAAAAACAGGCCCTCCACAGACTCTGCCCGGTTACCAGGAGATGTAGCAATGGCAGGGACCCCTACAATTGGTCCAACCTTTGCTGCAATTCTGAAGAGCCCGGATGCCATGTCCACAGTCAAGGATGTTGTAATGAAAGCAGTAACCTCACAGGAGACAGCTAGATGCACAAGCAAGCTAATGGAAAGGAAAAGAGCTGTAGTACTGATACGTGTTAAGGAACAAGAGGGTTCTACAAGGGAAGAATGAAGGATTATAGACAAAGCTGCAGTGTCAGGGATACTAAGGGAAATGGAATGGAAGGGCTGAACGAGACATAGAACAGTTTTCCGGATTGGCCAGTACAACAGAGACAAAAGAGATTGATCAAGGTAGTATTCAGGAGTGAGGACATCAAAGAGGATATTCTAGTAAAGAGGAGCAAACTGAAATATGCAAGAAATTACAAGAGGTATACCTTCAGAGGGACATAATGAGGGATGAGATAATAAGGGCAGCAAATGCAAGGAAAAGGCACAGGGAGAGGGACGGGAGCCAGGGAACCTCACCCCCAACCTGGCAGTCCCAGAGGGAGTAGGGAACTCCATTCCAGCAATTCAAGAACCCCAGAGAGGACTGCAACACCCCAGCCCACCACCCAAAGAGCCCCCACCAACCCCCATCACAAACCCTTCCTTGCCCTTGCACAATGCCACCATATCACCCAAATCATCCCTCTCCCCTTACCCCGAGTATCCCTGCTTTCCCAGCCCTGATCTTCTTCATGCACCAGGCAGGCCCAGGCAAGACCTAAGCCCTCCATCTCCCACTCCACCTCCCCCTGAACCCCTGGTAACTACTTCACAGGAGGATGAGCCTACCCAAGTAGCAATGTCCATGGAACAACTTCCTACACTTGTGGGGAAGGAGGGTGAAATGGATAAGGAAAGTGAGTTTCAAGGTAATGTACTCAAACACGATGGGATTACAAAAAAGCAAGTGAATGGCGGAAGGGTGCAAGAAGGACACCCAGATGTAATAGGACTCATGGAAATATAATTGTCAGGAGTCATAACAAACGCTGTGTTTCCAAATGACTACTATATAGGAAGGAAAGAGAGGGAAGGGAGAGGTGGAGGAGTGGCCCTGCTGATAAGGAAGGAATGGAGTTTTGATGAGATGGAAATTCCGGGCTGTGACAAGTTCAAAGATTACATAACAGGAAATATAACAATGGGTGGACCTAAGATAATAGTGGCAGTCATTTACAACCCTTCCGGGCTGAACCCTCCTCTAAATGACAGAAGACCCAGACAGGAATTTGATAGGAACAACATGGCAACCAATAATATAATAGAGCAGCTTCAGTTGCCTGCAGGAATGGCTCAAGGCTCTTAATCATAGGCGATTTCAACCATGGAAAAATAGACTGGGAGAATGGGGACTCCACACGGTGGTGCAGATACATGGAGAGCTAAACTCTTGGAAGTGGCAACAAGGAACTTTCTGAGCCAGCACGTAAAGAAACCCACAAGAATGAGAGGCAATGGCGAACTAGCTAGACTCGACCTGATATTCACCCTGAATGAGTCAGAAATAAGGGATGTCAAAGTTGAAGCCCCCATAGGAATGAGTGACCACAGTGTATTGACATTTGAGTACTTGGTGGAGGTAGGGATAACCTATCCAAGGATGGGATCGGAAGGGAAAAGACTAAATTACCGAAGATGAAAATATGGCAAGATGAGGAACTTCCTAAGGGGAATACCATGGGAAACAGAACTTAGAGACAAAACAGTACAGGATACGATGGATAATGTCACCCAGAAGTGCCAGGAAGCTGCAGAGAGATTTATCCCAGTCCAAAAGGAGAAAAACAAAAAGCAACAGAAAAATCCATGGCTCAACCAGGAATGTAAGGTAGCAAAGCAACTGAGTAAAAGAATATGGAGAAACTACAGAAATAACAGAACACCATGGAGCAGGGAGAGATACCAGAGGGCCAGAAATGAGTACCTCAGAGTGAGGAGGGAAGCAGACAGTATCAAAATGACATCACGAGTAAAGCCAAAAACCAACCAAAACTGCTCCACAGCCACATCAGGAGGAAAACAGCAGTTAAGGAACAAGTGACGAAACTGAGAAAAGAGGAGAACAGATACGCAGAGAATGACAAGGTGTGTGAAGAACTCAACAAGAGATTCCAGGTGGTCTTCACAATAGAACAAGCCCCTGCACTAAATGAGGAGGAGGCAAACTAAACAGCCTTTGAGGATTTTGACCTCACCAGTGATGAGGTCAAAAGGAATCTGTTGGAGCTGAATGTGACAAAGGCTGTTGGACCTGACAGAATCTCACCATGGATACTAAAGTAAGGTGCAGAAGCACTAAGTGTGCCACTCTCTATGGTGTATAACAGGTCACTGGAAACAGGAGACTTACTGGAAAGTTGGAAGACAGCTAACGTAGTACCAATATACAAGAAGGGTGACAGGCAAGATGTACTTAACTACAGGGCCAGAATCCCTAACCTGTATACCAAGCAAGGTGATGGAGAAGATCATGAGGAAAAGGCTCGTAGAGCATCTGGGGGGGAAGTAACTTTGTAACACATCACCAACATGGGTTCAGAGATGAGAAATCGTGCCTCATAGGTTTAGTAGAACTCTATGACAGGCAAAAAAAAAAATAGGCAAGAAAGAGAAGGGTGGGCAGACTGCATTTTCTTGGACATGCCAGAAATCCTTTGACACAGTTCCCCACAAAAAGCTGTTTAAAAAGTTGGAGCAACAGGCAGGAGTAAAAAGGAAGGTGCTCCAGTGGATAAGGGAGTATTTAAGCAACAGGAAACAGTGAGTAACTTTGAGGCGGGAGACATCGGAGTGGTAAGATGTCACCAGCGGAGTCCCACAGGGCTCAGTACTTCGTCCCATCCTACTTCTAATTTATGTAAGCGATCTTCTGGAGGGTGTAGACTCATTCCTGTCAATGTTTGCTGATGATGCAAAAATTATGAAAAGAATCAAGACAGATGAAGATAGAGACTACAAGATGACCTGGACAAACTGTAGGAATGGTCTAGAAAATGGCTGCTATAGTTCAACTCAGGAAAGTGAAAAGTAATGAAAGTAGGCGAAGGGAGCAGAAGGCTGAACACAAGGTACCATCTGGGAAGTGAAATCCTGTAAGAGTCAAATAGAGACAAAGATCTGGGGGTTGATATCACACCGAACCTGTCCCCAGAGATTCACAAAAAAGGATATCATCAGCGACATATGCTAGGATGGCACACATACGAAATGCCTTTAGAAACTTATGTAAGGAATCGTTCAGGACCCTGTATACCACTTCTGTCAAACCAATCGTGGAATATACAGCTCCAGCCTGGCGTCCATACCTAGTTAAATACAAGACAAAGTTCAAGAAGATTCAGCGGTATGCCACCAGATTCGTCCCGGAACTGAGAGGAATGAGCTACGAGGAAAGGCTAAAGAAGCTGAACCTCACGTACCTGGAAAACAGAAGAGTAAAGGGAGACATGATAACCACCTACAAAATTCTCAGGGGGAATTGAAAGGGTGGACAACAACAAACTCTTCAGCACGGGTGGAGCACGAACAACGGGACACAGGTGAAAACTTAGTACCCAAATGAGCCACAGAGACATTAGAAATAATTTTTTCAGTGTCAGAGTAGTCAGTAAATGGATTGCACTAGGAAGTGATGTGGTGGAGGCTGACTCCAGACACAGTTTCAAATGTAGGTGTGATAGAGCACAGTAGGCTCAGGAATCTGTACACCAGTTGATTGACGGTTGAGAGGCGGGACCAAAGAGACAAAGCTCAATGCAAACACAAATAGGCGAGTTCAAATAGGTGAATACACATTCACACGCGCGCGCGCGCACACACAGGAGCTAATAGCTCGATTCTGCATACACAAATAGTAAATACACACACAGGCGCTGGTGGCTGAGTGGACAACACGCAGGACACTGATGCCCTCGTTCACCCTGATGCCCCTGTTACCTAGCAGTAAATAGGTACCTGGGAATTAGACAGCTGTTACGGGATGCTTCCTGTGTGTGTGTGTGTGTGTGTGTGTACTCACCTAGTTGTACTCCCCTAGTTGTGTTTGGGGGGTTGAGCTCTGGCTCTTTGGTCCCGCCTCTCAACCGTCAATCAACAGGTGTACAGATTCCTGAGCCTATTGGGCTCTTATCATATCTACAATTGAAACTGTGTATGGAGTCAGCCTCCACCACATCACTTCCTAATGCATTCCATTTGTCAACCACTCTGACACTAAAAAGTTGTTTCTAATATCTCTGTGGCTCATTTGGGCACTCATTTTCCACCTGTGTCCCCTTGTGCGTGTGCCCCTTGTGTTAAATAGCCTGTCTTTATCTACCCTATCAATTCCTTTCAAAATCTTGAATGTGGTGATCATGTCCCCCCTAACTCTTCTGTCTTCCAACGAAGTGAGGTTTAATTCCCGTAGTCTCTCCTCGTAGCTCATACCTCTCAGCTCTGGTACTAGTCTGGTGGCAAACCTTTGAACCTTTTCCAGTTTAGTCTTATCCTTGACTAGATATGGACTCCATGCTGGGGCTGCATACTCCAGGATTTGCCTGACATATGTGGTATACAAAGTTCTGAATGATTCTTTACACAAGTTTCTGAATGCCGTTCGTATGTTGGCCAGCCTGGCATGTGCCGCTGATGTTATCCTCTTGATATGTGCTGCAGGAGACAGGTCTGGCGTGATTTCAACCCCCAAGTCTTTTTCTTTCTCTGACTCCTGAAGAATTTCCTCTCCCAGATGGTACCTTGTATCTGGCCTCCTGCTTCCTACACAATCTTCATTACATTCAATTTGGTTGGGTTAAACTCTAACAACCATTTGTTCGACCATTCCTTCAGCTTGTCTAGGTCTTCTTGAAGCCTCAAACAGTCTTCTTCTGTTTTAATCCTTCTCATAATTTTGGCATCGTCCGCCAAA
>WNGS01096790.1:0-10633 GCA_020271785.1 Procambarus virginalis
GAGGTAATTACTTTGACTTCCTGAAACACGTTAATTACCCGGCCCACTGACCGTTAATTACGACAGACAATACTCATCAATTCTTATCTGGCTGATGGCTAGGCTCCTTGAGACTAACGTAGCTGTTTGAAGGAAAGTAAATTAACCCAAACGTATTCTACGTTACTCAAATTGTCAAAGAACAAATTCTCTTAAAGCAATGGGCGTTCCTTGGTTACGTTATATTAATTGCCTCGCAATCACCTCACTGAATACTGGACTTCGATGTCCTACCAAATAAACAGGAGAATATATGTGTACCCAAGTACTCGTCTACAGCCGAGTTCACCCACGACAATGACAAATCACGCTAACAAATTACAGTGATTTACGTTACAATCTGTTGCAATGACAATACTGCAGAACCTAGTAAAATAACATACAGGACATGAACCTCTAGAACACTGCCCCACAATGGTTTACTGAACTGCAGTCACCTACGGTGATTGCTCAACTCTAGCAACCATCACTAACATGACAACTCCCTTTGCAACAACACACACGGCAAGTACTCTAATTTCCAAGTATAGAATACTGCTCAACACTTAATTACTTACTGTTGCAAATGACCCCAGTGCTCTCAATAACCCCTAGAATATAGGTCCCAAATTTGCAATCACCACACAGTAAATAACACAATAACACTGGGCACTGTGACACTACGATTTTATATATATATATCTATATATATGTATATATATCTATATATATATATATATATATATAATATCTATATATATATATATATATATATATTATATATATATATATATATATATATAATATATATATATATATGTCGTACCTAGTAGCCAGAACGCACTTATCAGCCTACTATGCACGGCCCGATTGCCTAATAAGCCAAGTTTTTTATGATTAATGTTTTTCGACTACCTAACCTACCTAACCTAACCTAACCTAACATTTTCGGCTACCTAACCTAACCAAACCTATAAAGAAAGGTTAGGTTAGGTTAGGTAGGTTGGTTAGGTTTGGTCATATATCTACGTTAATTTTAACTCCAATAAAATATATTGACCTCATACATAATGAATGGGTAGCTTTATCATTCATAAGAAAAAAATAGAGAAATATATTAATTCATGAAAACTTGGCTTATTAGGCAAATCGGGCCTTGCATAGTAGGCTGAGAAGTGCGTTCTGGCTACTAGGTACGACATATATATATATATATATATATATATATATATATATATATATATATATATATATATATATATATATATATATATATATATATATGTCGTACCTAGTAGCCAGAACGCACTTGTCAGCCTACTATGCAAGGCCCGATTTGCCTAATAGGCCAAGTTTTCATGAATTAATTGTTTTTCGACAACCTAACCTACCTAACCTAACCTAACCTAACATTTCGGCTACCTAACATAACCTAACCTATAAAGATAGGTTAGGTTAGGTTAGGTAGGGTTGGTTAGGTTCGGTCATATATCTACGTTAATTTAACTCCAATGAAAAAAATGACCTAATACATAATGAAATGGGTAGCTTAATCATTTCATAAGAAAAAAAATTGAGAAAATATATTAATTCAGAAAACTTGGCTTATTAGGCAAATCGGGCATTGCATAGTAGGCCAAAAAGTGAGTTCTGGTACTAGGTACGACATATATATACATTATATATATATATATATATATATATATATATTATATATATATATATATATTTATATTGTACCTAGTAGCCAGAACGTCATACTCGGCCTACTATGCAAGTCCCGATTTGCCTATTAGGCCAAGTTTTCCTTAATTTATTTTTCTAACTATTTTTCTTATGGAATAATAAATCTGTCCATTTCATTATGTATGAGTTAGTTTGTTTAAATTTGAGTTAAAACTAATGCAGATATATGCCCGAACCTAACCAACCCTACCCTACCTAACCTAACTTAACCTATCTTAACCTAACCTAAACTAACACAACTAAGTCAATAAATTTTGGTCTTAATATAATATAATATTAATAATTCAAATTAAGTAATTGGAAACAATTTATTGAAAATAATAATAATTCCCGTATTGGGAACACTAAGGAGATCTCGCACTCCTTAAAATCCATGGGTGAGTGATTTATCGATCACGCATGCCGAATAAACACTCCCGAGTTACGTTACTCGACAGAGCGATGGCTGCCACTCCCGACAGCCTCGTCACTCACCAAATTCTACCAAAATTACGTTAATACTGCAACCACAATATATATAAATATATATATATATATATATATATATATATATATATATATATATATACATATATATATATATATATATATATATATATATATATATATATATATATATATATATATATATGTATATATATATATATATATATGTCGTACCTAGTAGCCAGAACTCACTTTTTGGCCTACTATGCAAGGCCCGATTTGCCTAATAAGCCAGTTTTCCTGAATTAATATATTTTCTCTAATTTTTTTCTTATGAAAGGATAAAGCTACCCATTTCATTATGTATGAGGTCAATTTTTTTTATTGGAGTTAAAATTAACGTAGATATATGACCGAACCTAACCAACCCTACCTAACCTAACCTAACGTATCTTTATAGGTTAGGTTAGGTTAGGTAGCCGAAAAAGTTAGGTTAGGTTAGGTTAGGTAGGTTAGGTAGTCGAAAAACAATTAATTCATGAAAACTTGGCCTATTAGGCAAATCGTGCCTTGCATAGTAGGCTGACAAGTGCGTTCTGGCTACTAGGTACGACATATATATATATATATATATATATATATATATATATATATATATATATATATATAACTGAAAACTCACACCCCAGAAGTGACTCGAACCCATACTCCCAGGAGCAAAGCAACTGGTAACTACAGGGCGCCTTAATCCGCTTGACCATCACGACCGGACATAAGGAAGTGATAGCCTGAGCTATATGAACCACTTCCCCGCCGGCACCTTGGATGGTTATCTTGGGCATAGCATTTTATCAATCACCTCATTTTTGGGGCAACACGTGAGGAACACAAATGCAAACAAGCCTGAATGGTCCCCAGGACTAGATACAACTGAAAACTCACACCCCAGAAGTGACTCGAACCCATACTCCCAGGAGCAAAGCAACTGGTAACTACAGGGCGCCTTAATCCGCTTGACCATCACGACCGGACATAAGGAAGTGATAGCCTGAGCTATATGAACCACTTCCCCACCGGCACCTGGATGGTTATCTTGGGCATAGCATTTATCAAATCACCTCATTTTTTGGGGCAACACGTGAGGAACACAAATGCAAACAAGCCTGAATGGTCCCCAGGACTAGATACAACTGAAACTCACACCCAGAAGTGACTCGAACCCATACTCCCAGGAGCAAAGCAACTGGTAACTACAGGGCGCCTTAATCCGCTTGACCATCACGACCGGACATAAGGAAGTGATAGCCTGAGCTATATGAACCACTTCCCCGCCGGCACCTGGATGGTTATCTTGGGCATAGCATTTTATCAAATCACCTCATTTTTGGGGCAACACGTGAGGAACACAAATGCGAACAAGCCTGAATGGTCCCCAGGACTAGATACAACTGAAAACTCACACCCCAGAAGTGACTCGAACCCATACTCCCAGGAGCAAAGCAACTGGTAACTACAGGGCGCCTTAATCCGCTTGACCATCACGACCGGACATAAGGAAGTGATAGCCTGAGCTATATGAACCACTTCCCCGCCGGCACCTGGATGGTTATCTTGGGCATAGCATTTTATCAAATCACCTCATTTTTTTGGGGCAACACGTGAGGAACACAAATGCAAACAAGCCAGAATGGTCCCCCGCCGGCACCATCCAGGTGCCGGCGGGAAGTGGTTCATATAGCTCAGGCTATCACTTCCTTATGTCCGGTCGTGATGGTCAAGCGTGATTAAGGCGCCCTGTAGTTACCAGTTGCTTTGCTCCTGGGAGTATGGGTTCGAGTCACTTCTGGGGTGTGAGTTTTCAGTTGTATCTAGTCCTGGGGACCATTCAGGCTTGTTTGCATTTGTGTTCCTCACGTGTTGCCCCAAAAAATGAGGTGATTTGATAAAATGCTATGCCCAAGATAACCATCCAGGTGCCGGCGGGGAAGTGGTTCATATAGCTCAGGCTATCACTTCCTTATGTCCGGTCGTGATGGTCAAGCGGATTAAGGCGCCCTGTAGTTACCAGTTGCTTTGCTCCTGGGAGTATGGGTTCGAGTCACTTCTGGGGTGTGAGTTTTCAGTTGTATCTAGTCCTGGGGACCATTCAGGCTTGTTTGCATTTGTGTTCCTCATGTGTTGCCCCAAAAAATGAGGTGATTTGATAAAATGCTATGCCCAAGATAACCATCCAGGTGCCGGCGGGGAAGTGGTTCATATAGCTCAGGCTATCACTTCCTTATGTCCGGTCGTGATGGTCAAGCGGATTAAGGCGCCCTGTAGTTACCAGTTGCTTTGCTCCTGGGAGTATGGGTTCGAGTCACTTCTGGGGTGTGAGTTTTCAGTTGTATCTAGTCCTGGGGACCATTCAGGCTTGTTTGCATATATATATATATATATATATATATATATATATATATATATATATATATATATATAAATCACACTTGTCACGGCCCTGGGAACAATACAAGAAATTAAAACCACACTGTGGTACACTCCACAATAATCATTGCCAGGAATCACTGACGTTACCACATACCTGAGCGCTCAGTGTTGAAATTCCACACCTGCAAGACTTACACATGGAAATAATATCACTCCGTCCCACGGACGATCAAGAATGATTTAATTACCACAATGGAATAATATAATTATTACATGGACATCCTCTCAGTCCTTGGCTAATCTATGTATACTCTGTTCCTGTGTGTACCCACACACACACACACACACACACTGTACGTCTGTGTACACAAGACGTAAGTCCCTCTGGACTGACAAGATGACAACAAGGGTGATTATCTCCTCGTCCACACTTCACTTCACCTCACAGGTGCTGCGTGACAATGTGACGGAACACTTGACCTCGAATTCAAGCTTTAGAGACTACTAATCACCAGAAATACATACATAGCTACTTACTCATTCATACTGCCGGCTTACACACACACCATTCCCATACATCAGGCACCCCGCTATGGGTGGCTGGCTCGCAGTGGTGTTAGGCGGGCTGGTACCTCAGTGGTATCTTTCGTACAATTGGCGCGCACTCGAACCCTCCCCCTCACAACATGGCTTGTTTCGCACCCTCGACCCACCGGTGAAGTGAAGCGTTCGTACCCAGGTGGCGCACAACGATAGTGTCTTACACAAACATGGGAAATCTGCCTTAAAGCACTAACACTTATTTCCCCAGTACCATCGACTGCTACAGAGCACTAGCAAGTCTAATCATCACTGGTATGGGATCTACGAGTCTGTTACTGCTCGTATGCACATTACCCCATGATCCCAGATCACAAGATCTTCTCTACCCACTGTACACAATGTCTTCCTCCCCCCTTCGAGCGACGACCTGGCCGGATTCTGTGACGACCCAGTCGTAGATGAAGCAGGCGGTGAAGCAGTTGAGTAGCCAAGCTACCACGACGCCCTATAGTCAATTTGGCCGAATTGAGTACAGGAAGCGTCTTGACAGAGTGGCAGCTATGTTCAGAATGACGCTTACCCAGGCGATTCCCGCGTCTTCCTCGAAATAACCAATGAGAGGAAGGCATACAGCGGCCTACCCCTCTCATCCAATCAGCAACTGGGTAGCATAGCCCCTAGGGCAACTCCAAGATGGCTGACCAACATGGCGGCTCAAGATGTTTACTAAGATGGCGGCTGTTTCCATGACGACGACTCAAGTGGCTAGCACGCGGGAGGCCCACAGCTCACCCACGCCTGCTGCCTAGCTGTTACCGCAAACTGGAGTCTCGCTCAAGCCATACAATGAGATGGTGCTATCAGCTCTATCTCTGTCCACATACATGCTACCCCGGCCAAGGTAACATTTCTGGACTGCTGATGACTGGGGCTATCACATGAGCCCAAACACTAGATGTTTCGGTTGCTGGTTTCCAAACTTAAGTCCGCACACTTAACAAGTGCACTTAACAAGTGTACTGGTATTCACACAGGCATAAGAGCACTATTGTAAGTGAGCTGGTGAACCATCCCCTCACATCAACCTCCCACCATAAAGATAAAATTTCCCAGAGGAAAATTTCATCTAAATCACCAGCCACTTACACTTGTGCTCTTAAGTGCATGGCGGCTGGGTGGTGGTGATTCATCCGTTTTCTGTTGACGGCGGTGGCTCGCGGGACAAGATGTGACATCACTGGCTCGTCCAGGGTGGTACTTCTTGACCATAGTGTGGTCGTGCTCAGGTTCTGGGTCCAGGTTAAGCCGGCTCGATGCCTCGCAGCTTCCTTTCGTCAGTCCCTTCGCACTCTCGCCCCACAGGTCTGTGTCATACTGGACACAATGGATAGCACACTGGGATGGACTTACCAATGAAGTACAGACTCCACACCTTCCCTACTCTACCGACACAATTCCGACAGTTAGCAGACTGTCTTGACTTCCAGGTGACAGGGTCTTACTTCCTGTCTGTCTGTCACTCTCAGACCGGGTTGCTCTACCGACTGAGTTGACTGGACTGAGGCCTCTTCAGCAGCTGTCAAACCTCGCCCCTCACTGAGCACTGGGTCACTGACCTGCTCGTTCTTCAATCTCTCAGCGACCGTTCGTTTGTCTGAACGATCTTCCAACAGCCTGAAAGATTGGCCCAAAATATCCACTTCACTTGTGGGAACCACAGCTACCTTAGCCTCACCACTGGCAACATCCAGCAGACGTTTACTCTCCTGAGTGGTGGTAACCCTCGCGGGTCTGGCTGGTGGACAGGTCGTGGCGGGATCACCTGATCTGGGCCACACCCGTCTCACTGGGCTCACCCCCATTTTCTATGAAATGAAAGAAGGAAAATTGCTCTTTTTTCCTTTTACCTCATGCACCTGATCTTTCGCCTGACAAGAGACGACCTTGACTTCCTCAGCTGGCGGCCGTGTGACATCACCGTCAGCTGGTGAGACCCATCTGAGTCCCTCTGAGTCAGTTCTCGTTTTCTGTGCCATAGGGAGAGAAGGATGGATCCAGTTTCCTTTCTCCTGCTGCGTCTCTTCTTCTGTCTGGGCGACGGTGATCTCTGCTCGACCGCCCGGCTGACGCTTGGTGTCAACGCCAGCGGGTTTAACCTTCATCTCGCCTGTTCCTGTTTCCGCTGGGTAATTTCCACAGGACAGACCCACCTGGTTCTCTATACCAGGAGTATTACCTATCAAAAGTCCATACACTGCCTTTCTACTTAGCGCAGCTTTGATCTTACCTTTGATATATGGGGTGTCTACCAACACGGACACTTCTCCCATGTCCTTACCGGTGCCATCTGGGTACCGGACACGGAAGGTTCGACCTGTTCTACTCTCAGGCCCAACCAAACTGCTCCTGACCATGTTAACTGTAGCATCCCGGTCTCGAGAGACACTCGTCCATTGCCCATTAACTCTTCCTTTAGTTAACTCGAGTGTGTCTCTTAGGGCATCACCTCCCACGGTACTCATACCTGTAACTTGCACCTTGGTCACCTTCTTAGTCTTACGCCTAGTGTTGCTCGGGCACTTAGCTGCTCGGTGACCTGTTATGTTGCACGTGAAGCACCGGGGTCCCTTAACCTTGGGTTTCTGTTGGTTACCCTTAGACTTACTTTCTTTAGGTTTGGCTCCCGTACTTGGAGCTTGAGTAAACCGTTCAACCTTTGTCACACATCGATCTAGGTATGCATCACTAGGATCGATCTTCTCCTCTCTTGGCAATAGAGGAGGTATCTCTACTTTCAGCGCCTGTACTTCTGAGCTTGGCGCGGTTGGAGGGGTTTGACTCCCCGTCCTTGCCTGGGATTGCACTCTTGCAATTTCCAATCTAGTCAATCTCTCGTGGTGGGCATTCCACATGAGGGCTACAAATTTGGCCTTATTAACTCCTTGCAGTTTAAAAGCATTAGCTTGAGCTGCTAGGTACTGTAAAGACATTTCTTCCTGGGGTTGTTCAGTCCCCATCCTGCGCAAATGTTCTGGTATCTGATTGACTTCATATCAAACGTTTCTGTGGCCCAAGGAATCAGTCCTTAGCCTAGGCTGGGGTCGCGACTCCCCTTCCTTCTCCTGGGGTGGACTTCCTCCCACACCCCCTGACATACCGACTATACCACGGTCGGTTAGGGGAACTCCCTTGTCCCCTAGATCACTTCTGTTTGCTCTTTCTAGACGTATACGCCGTACATAGGCATTCTGGTCCTCAACATACTGCCGACATTCCTCATCTGTGCGAATGTCTCTATCTTTTGGCAGCACGCCATACCTAGCCGCATACAGATATATGTACTTATCCCTATAATCCTCATCCATTCTGTGTGTGTGGTGTGTGTGTATCTAATCCTGCTAACCGACAACAAACACACCCACAACAATATTGTTCTGCAATGCTCTGCACACCTTTCTTCCTAAGTTTCTCGACTTGATGAGTCTTACTTTTCTGATTATGAATCAAAAGTCTACGGCGCCACGTTGGGCGCCATGATGTGAGAGTTTTTTGTAACTTAAGTGACTTACTTAAGTTGGAATAAATAAAATTGGTATAAGGAATTGAGCTCGGAAAATTTCTAAGAATTTTCATTATTCTTTAACCTTTATTCCTGTCGTGATATTCAACTAGGTCGCCTGAGGAAGGACTTGCTTAGCTAACATACCAGTGTAGTAAGCAGCTCATTCCTCACTATGGGACCATGTACGAACAATTGACTAGGCGCGAGCAAACGCCGAGACCCCAATGAAAATTGAAATCCCCTCCACTTGGTCGTCGACCTTCGCAAATCGCCGCGAAACGAATCTAGCGAGTAGGTCCTGGGCTCTCACAACAATAATTTATTGTTGTGTGGTGCCGTATATTTGGTTCAAAGCTCAGAATAAGTCTCAAATAGTCGAGTGTGAAGAACATTGCATAACTAATAATGTGTGAGGTGTAACGAAAAGACAGTGAACCATAACAACTTAGTTATTCAAAAAGTACTAACTACTACAACAAAACAAAGAAATGTCAATGACGTTACTCGAAATCCTTCCTGTGACACTATCAATGACAGCTAGACACCAGCCCCTCGGACTGCATAATGAACTAACTCGAACATAAGCGTGACCACAGAGGAATCAACAAGAAACAAGAACTAACATATCTATAATCACAATTACAACAAATAACACAGTAGGTTCTGAAACACGTCCCCAGTAACCTCCTAACTGCTCTACGCCTCAGTGCAGTCTACACCTGCAATAGTGGTTGCAATGCAATCAAATCAGTAGCCTTTCAATGACAACAATGACTAATGGGTTCACTGGCAACTCCAGCACCCTCCACAGTTTAATCCTTACGTTAACACTCCGTCCCACGGACGATTAACAACCAATACAATTGATTTACGTTAATAACAAAACATTTACGTTAATATAATAACCTTCTCTTACAACTGTCACTAGTAACGCGGAAATTACACAACACTCTACCCGTCGAGCATTCAGTGAGAAAATCCCATTAATCCCTGTACTACAAGACAGCTGATTAATCTCTTTACTAGTTATGCTAATTACGTTAATCGGTTACTAATCACTCAGCGATGGTAAACTCTGATTTACCATGTCCAAAGTGCTAAGAGAACGGTAATCACTCGTGATTACCTTTAGAGTAATAATTACTATCCTCAAGATCAATAATAAACAGAATAATAATTAAACATACGCATAATTAAACAATAACATAAACAATAATTAAACATACGCAACCTTTCACACTGGCTCAGCAATGTACATTAAGGTATGAATTCCGTCTGAGCCTTCCATACTGAGACCAATTCAGGGCTAATAACAGTAATTAGGCACCACGTTTACGTTATTCTAAAAACGATCTTCCCACGAGTCAATCAAGTGCCGGTACTTCCGGACGTATATAACGACGTTACGTTAATGGAACAATGGAGCTTCGTGTGAGTCGATCAAACAAGAATCGAGGTTAATTACTTTGACTTCCTGAAACACGTTAATTACCCGGCCCACTGACCGTTAATTACGACAGACAATACTCTAATTCTTATCTGGCTGATGGCTAGGCTCCTTGAGACTACCGTAGCTGTTTGAAGGAAAGAAATTAACCCAAACGTATTCTACGTTACTCAATTGTCAAAGAACAAATTCTCTTAAAGCAATGGGCGTTCCTTGGTTACGTTATATTAATTGCCTCGCAATCACCTCACTGAATACTGGACTTCGATGTCCTACCAGATAAACAGGAGAATATATGTGTACCCAAGTACTCGTCTACAGCGAGTTCACCCACGACAATGACAATCACACTAACAAATCACAGTGATTACGTTACATCTGGTTGCAATGACAATACGCAGAACCTAGTAAAATAACATACAGGACAGAACCCTCTAGAACACTGCCCCACAATGGTTTTACTG
>WNGS01096799.1:0-7500 GCA_020271785.1 Procambarus virginalis
GAAGTCGGGTCCCAATAAAACTGCAGAAGGCCTATTGGCCCATATTTCTTGATGTTTCTATATTGGAGCGGAGTCTTGAAGTGGGTAGAATATAGTTGTACGTTAATTGGCTGTTGATTGCTGGTGTTGACTTCTTGATGTGTAGTGCCTCGCAGATGTCAAGCCGCCTGTTGTCACTGTCATTAACAAACAACACAGAAATCATCGATAGATACAGTTAACAAACAACACAGAAATCATCGATAGATACAGTTAACAAACAACACAGAAATCATCGATAGATACAGTTAACAAACAACACAGAAATCATCGATAGATACAGTTAACAAACAACACAGAAATCATCGATAGATACAGTGACAACAGGCGGCTTGACATCTGCGAGGCACTACACATCAAGAAGTCAACACCAGCAATCAACAGCCAATTACGTACAACTATATTCTACCCACTTCAAGACTCCGCTCCAATATAGAAACATCAAGAAATATGGGCCAATAGGCCTTCTGCAGTTTTATTGGGACCCGACTTCTACTTCTACAAATCTATACCCCGTTTTCCATGTTCTGTGTTTCACCCCACTAATATATATATATATGTATATATATTTTTTTTTTAAACCTAGAAAAGGGTACCACGTCTGGTGCAAGTGTAGGGACCCATAGCCTCGGAGAAGAAAATAAAGAGTACTCAGAGAAGACCTTTGGATCCTCACTGAACACTTTGATATTTTCTTCTCCTACCACCCCTATTCTTTTGGTATGTGTGTATATTTATCTAATTTTATTTGAAAATGTCATTACACAAAATAAGTTACAATATTGATTACATGCAGGGTACAAGGCTGCTTGTCACAAGTTGAATAGCTCCTCAAGCTCCTCAGATGGCGGGCAGGAACCATGGATGCAGTGAGCATTTTCTCTCTGGATTGCCACACTAAGACGCTGAAAAAGAAAACTGGCAGCTCTAGGGTCTCTAGTTGTTTCGATTAACTTAGACCCCAACTCCTTCAAAAGCTAGCAGCACTTTTACCCCAGGCACCAAGTGTCTCTGAGGCAATGGGGACAAAATTGTAGTGGTGCTCAAGGTCTCTGTATTTACGTGACTTGGCCGCTTCCCGATGATTGGCAGCTCCTCCTGCTTGAGTAGCACTGAAGTCAACATAGGTATTGGCTAGAGTTGAAATGCAAGTGTAGTCCCACACCAACTGTCTACCATTCTTCCAAGGGTTCACCGTGATTCCGTCTGGGCGACCAACAGGCTCATCAGAGTTGCGGGACATTAGGTAACGGGGCTCTCTCTCTGCTGGACAACCGGCTGTGGTAAGGCTTCTCTTAATAATGTCATTGACCTCGCCGTGTCTTGCATGCCATCCTCCTGTCCTTTGGCAGAGAAGGCCATGCCGTCCGTAACTGTCGGCCTCTGCCTCGCCGCAAATACACCTGTATTCGGTGTGGATTGGGGCAGCGAAACGGAGAGCCACGGCAATTCAGAGGGCCTGCGGTGTGAGACGGGTGCCGGTTGCTGACATTGGGATTGCTAATAGGAAATCGCCTGCATGTGGAGCTGCCACAGCTCTAAGTCGGGCAGTGTCATGTGGTGTTGTCGCAGCTTCTAGCAAAGTCGCAGCTTCTTGGTCGGCAATGGGGTGATCCCAGCTGGATTGCTTATGGGCTTCAGAAGGCGGTGGTTGGGGTGCTGGTCCTGCAAGAGAGACCCATTTGGTTGTGCAGTCTGTGAAGCTGGGATCATGTACCCCTGCCTGTTGAACTAGGTGCTCAGGTAGGATTTCCTTCACCAAGTTGTCAGACCCCACTGAAGAGGACAGGAACGCTGGTACAGCAATTTGTGTTGCTGTGCGCACGCCAAGGCCCCCGAGTCTGACAGGAAGGGAGGCCTGTTTTCACTGTGAGTCGCTGAGGGAAATATTGAGGGCTTTTTCTAGTGTTGATTTCAGCAAGCTGTCGTACTCTTCTAATTTAATATTGTTGAAAGATGGCGAACATCTTAGAAAATAGGTCAACCTGGGGAGGGACAAGCATCTGGTAATGAGGTAAAGTGCATCATGGGCATCGATGTCTTCAATCCTCTCGTTCATCCTCTTCAGGTCAGTGATCTTCTTACCAAGGACCTCGTCGATGGCATTCCTTCCAAGAGGAGCACCTAGGAGTGTGCTGTCCTCAGGGTTGGTTGTATGTAAAAGCTCTGTACCTCAAGGTACAGTCCTTGCACCACTACTGTTCCTTATTCTCATATCTGATATAGACAAAAATACACGTCACAACTTCGTGTCGTCCTTTGCAGATGACACAAAAATCAGCATGAAAATTACCTCTGCTGAAGACATTGAAAAACTACAAGCAGATGTCAACAAAGTTTTCGATTGGGCAGGAGAAAATAACATGATGTTTAACAGTGATAAATTTCAGGTACTCAGGTACGGCAAAAATGAGGATCTGAAACATAATACAGGGTACAAAACACAATCAAATCTTCCCATAGTAGAAAAACAGCATGTCAAGGATTTGGGAATAATGATGTCAGACGATCTAACGTTTAGGGAGCATAACCAAGCAAATATTGCGTCAGCCAGAAAAATGATCGGATGGATTACGAGAACTTTCAAATCCAGGAATCCCATCACAATGGTTGTACTCTTCAAGTCACTTGTGTTGTCCCGTCTCGAGTACTGCTCAGTACTCACTTCCCCCTTCAGAGCAGGAGAGATTGCTGAAATAGAGGGAATACAGAGAACATATACGGCACGCATAGACGAGATAAAGCACCTAAATTATTGGTATCGTCTCAAAGCTCTCCAAATGTACTCTCTAGAAAGGAGACGAGAGAGATACCAAATAATATACACATGAAAAATACTGGAGGGCCAGGTCCCAAATCTGCACAGTAAAATAACAAGGTACTGGAGTGAACGATATGGAAGAAAGTGCAAGATTGATCCAGTGAAGGGCAGAGGTGTCATAGGCACAATCAGAGAGCACTGTATAAACATCAGAGGTCCGCGGTTGTTCAACATCCTCCCAGCGACTATAAGAAATATTGCCGGAACAACCGTGGACATCTTCAAGAGAAAACTGGACTGTTTTTTAAGAGAAGTTCCGGACCAGCCGGGCTGTGGTGGGTATGTGGGCCTGTGGGCCGCTCCAAGCAACAGCCTGGTGGACCAAGCTCTCACAAGTCGAGCCTGGCCTCGGGCCGGGCTTGGGGAGTAGAAGAACTCCCAGAACCCCATCAACCAGGTATCAACCAGGTATGAATGTCAGGCAAAACAACCTTTATTTGCTGTATTATGTGCTGGTTGGTGGAGGTTATTTCGCACTTGGAAGGGTTCAGGGTGAGGCCTAGACTTGCTCCTTGCTCCTGAATTATTCTTATGTCGTCCAAGAGTGAGTCTGGGGAGCCGGCTAGAGTACCATCATCCAAAAACCAAATGTTGAGCTCACTGGACAGGTTATCGGTGACTTCGTTGATGACTAGGCAGAAATGAAAAGGAGCAAGGGGGTCACCCTGTTGGACACCTTCTTGTGATTCGATTTCATGTTCCCCAAAAAGCAGAGTTAGATTCTTGCTGTAGCATGAGTTTACAAACGGGTAGAGGGAAGGAAAAAGGCGATGAACCGCATTGAGTACTGCATCCCTTCTAACCAGATTGAAAGCATTTTTGAAGTCCAGCTTTATCAGGGCTTTTTCATCCGTAATGTTGGCAATGTAGGCTCTAGCTGCATGAGCCGCTGCCTCACACCCTTGGGGAATGAGGCCCAAACTGTTTTGGCTTCAGCATGTCGGCTGCTGCCTGACTAACTGCTCTAGCAGCAGCCTTAGCGACGAGACGCCGGAGTGAATTGCCCACAGCTATCGGTCTGATTCCTCCATCTTTTTTCCTCAGGGCACAGAGGGTAGCGCCAAAAAAGAGAGGCCGTATGGTCTCTGGTATATTGCCAGCTAGACATGTGTTGGCGAATCTAGTTAGTTCCACCAGGAGACCCTGTGCAATGTCTCCAAGTGCAGGGTTGAGCATTTGTTTGATGTGGTTGGGTCTTAGTCCTGTGAACCCACCTGCTGATCCTGGTTGGAAGGATAAAGCTGCTTTATGCACCATGGATTCGAGCACACACAGGGGTTCTGCTCTGGTGACACCGACTGGGGGAACACTGTTGTCACGAGGAGCTCTGGGTGGGTGTTTTTCCCTCAGGGCTTGTGCTGTATCGGCATCCCTGGTGGCAACTGTGTCTTCACTGGTGATGACTCTGATTGCCCCTATTGTGTTGCCATCTTCTATTTTCTTGCTGACTGTTGCTCTCATTTTGGATGCCTCGGTTCTGCTGTTGATACCTTTCCTGCGGTGGGTGTTTTTGGCACGGGTGGGGAGGGGTGCCTGGTTGTCCTCTCTAGGAAAACTATTTATAGCCATAATGACTGAGGAAGCTAGTGATTTGTCTCTCCTTGCAGGGACAGCTAGACATATGTTTCCAAACAGGAGAAGGTTGCGCCATGCTTGGATAGTTCCGAGGGAGTCATTGACCTTTTTCAAGAGGCTGGATAGTTTGGCTGCTGCCTGGGGCCAGGCAGCTTTGGGGATGTGCTGCAAGGTTCCAACCGATGTTGCTTTGATGGCTTCTAGTAGTTTCTCAGTCGAAATGAAGCTGTTGTAGGTGTTTTCCCTGACTGCTGGAATGGGGCCTTGATTGATACCCTCTTTGGGAGGGCGCCACATACCTGGACAATTGGTTCCGTTGTGAGCATGTTTGCGAATATCCCCGTTACATTTGAGTTTCCACACCTTGTCACTCACTTGGCATGTGCCATACCTGTCGTCGCTTGATGGCTCCTCTTGGCTGAGAGATGCCTGGCTGTCAGTCGTGACCTGCGACATCGGCGGGCGCTGGGCGGGCGCTGGGCGGGCGCTGGGTGGGCGCTGGGCGGGCGCTGGGTGGGCGCTGGGCGGGCGCTGGGTGGGCACTGGGTGGGCGCTGGGCGGGCGCTGGGCGGACGTAGCGTGAGGGGGTGGACACAGGGATGTAATGTCGAAAATATCACCATTGTATTCTACTACTGTATACCATAATATTGTAATCATTCACTGTACTCTGTGATCGTCTCTCTGACCACTGTATAATTCTTTCTCTCTTCACTTAATAACCCAGCTCAACTCTGTTACAGTCCAGTCTGACCCCTCACTGGACTGCCACGAATATAAACTGAATATTAACTGAGGAAGATACATCCATGACAAGGGTTGTGGATAACAACAATACGTTAATAAACACTGCCACCACCTTCCCGTCCAACCATACCTGAATGTGTCTATCACCGATTCCCCAGGAAGGCAAGGAACCAGTAATCAATGTTGGGAATTAGTTTGTTTAATTTTCTTTACTTATTTCCACCCAAGGGCAACTGTAATATTTACTACATGGAGGAGAACATGGGGTTTCCAATTCACCACATAAAATGACAAGGTAGAGAAATATATCAAAAGGGAAGTTAAGTGAATACCACTAGACAAGTTATAAAATTTATTATATGAATCATGTAAATTAAGACAATTTGGATATATACCCTATTCTATTCCCCTAGAGGCATGATGGATATCTACTAAGGACATGAAACAAGTGCACACTACCTTAAATCACACACTGCGGCCAAGATGTTGATGGCGGCCCTCAGCCCCTTTGGATGCGGGCTGGCAGCCCTCCAGTCCCGAAAACACTCCCAAGACACACTAAATGAAATTTTGTTTTACCAGCTTATTGCTGGGAAGGATTACACCTCCCACCATCTAATACAGCCCCAGGGCTCCACCCATTATTTTGGCAATGGCCAACCATTTTACACTTAGGCCTGAGGTCTGGCTCTCTAGGGCCAATAAGGACTTGGCCCTTATCTCCCGCCAATCATCTTCCCTGAGGTGCCGTGGAAGGCTACATGAATTCCTGAAGATTGAGTCAGTACTCCCCGGCTATGCGATGGGAACAAGGTACCACTGTATTGGATACCCGCAACTAGTGCACCTCCCAGCAATGTTTACCAAAACTGATAATTTATGTTCAAGCCCGTCTCCAGCAAGATAAAGGGTAGGGACATTTGACTCGACTGGTATGGGGAAGGGACCGTTGAGAGGGGAGAGAGAGGGAATGAGAGGGGGAGAGAGGGGGATGGAGAGGGAATGAGAGGGGAAATTTGAGTGGGAGAAGCAAGGTATCACAGAGGTCGGCTGCACGACCACCCCTCAGGTCAAGGACCTTGACAAATGGGCGACAGGGGGGGGGGAAGGGGGAAGACGAATGACGGGTAAGGGGAGGGGAGAAAGGGAGAAGGGAAGAAAGGAGGGGAGAAGGAAGGAGGGAAGAAGGAAGGAGGGAGAAGGAAGCAGGGGAGAAGGAAGGAGGGAAAGGGGGGAAGGGAGAACCAATGATCTGAGCACCAGATCATTACAACTCCCCCTCCTCGGAAATTAAGAAATTTGTGTGTAAAGAAATTTAAGGCACAAAATTCTTATCCAGAACCCTGCCCTATCATAATCAATAAAAAACAACATTTAACTCAACAATAAATGACCCATTGCCTCAAACAAAAGAAATAATTATCTAATCCTAACTAATAATGGCCAAACAACTAAAAACAAATAATGTTTTCCTCCAAAACCAATAATGGCACCACCAAAAGGTGTGGCCCAGCTTGTATACATACATAACCAACACAGTAAAAATACATAAAACATAAGGACAGAGACCGTCCCTATAATCCTGGCTGTCCACTTGGATACAGCCCTGTACCCTTCCAACTACCTGGAAGACCAAACATCCTATACCTGTCTTGATAACTGTCTTGATAACCAATAACCGGGAAAATCCAAACCTAACAACTAGCTAAAGTCAGCCGATAGCCTTCAGCTATCCCAGTATTCCACCTGGAATAAAGATCAAACACATCACATAGAAACATTAAAAAAAATCAATGTCATTAAAAATAAAAATTCTATCAAAATAGCGGAATACTACCTCCCAGGGACCCAGTGTCCCACACCTGAGGCAACTGCCTACCACAGCGTGTCCATATCCTTAAACCTAAAGAAAATACACAAAAAATATTTTTATTAAAAAAAAATCAATGTCCACGGACATGTCTTTTAACCAACAACAACAGCGGGTGAACACATTTTTCAGACTGTGTACCACACCTTATTGTTCAGTAATCCACAAAAAAAATTAAAAAAAAATATATATAAATATCAGTATCTAGGATCTAGAAAATCTAGATAAAGTTCCCCACTGATCAACGTTTCTAGAGATCCTACTAGATGGTTCTCAAAACAGTTCACTCAAACAACTTTTCTAGAGACAGGGTAATTTTCTAGAAACAATTTCTAGATGTTCACTTTCTAGATTTCTTTTTCTATTTCACTAGTTCTAGTTTTCAACATTTAATACTGTTCCAGAGAGCTTTCCGAAGGTGTACAGAGGTGTTACTATCAGATGGAAA
>WNGS01096803.1:0-15933 GCA_020271785.1 Procambarus virginalis
AATTAATGGTACACGCTGGATGAGCCCTCCAAGTCCCTGCAATAACACTACCTCTCCAGTGTCTTCTGTGCTAACATCAGTAAGAACACGGCGAGAAATTAAAGACTGGGAAGCACCAGTGTCCCTTAACAACTGGACTGGTTTCCAGGTTCCACTAGTACATAATAGGGTTCCCGAATGTAGGTATGGATCAAAATTAGTCATCCACTTGGGCATGACTGAAGCAACATTGGCATTAATGGTTTGCAAACCCCTACTCAATATTAGACCAGTTGGTCTCAACTCTGGGTGCAAAGCATAACATGAATTTACCACATGACCTCTTCTCCTGCAATGCGTGCAATACCTGCTAGTGGTCGGAATAGCCGAACCCACTGCAGGCTTATTCACTACATTACTTAAGGTTGACAACCCTGTCGGTTGTTTCTCAGATTTAGGCTTTACAGGAGAAGGGTTAAGGGGAGAAGGTGAAGTAGCTGGTCGAGTCTGGAAAACATGTTTTATGAGCATAATGATTAGTTTTAACATTGAAATGATTAATGGGTGCTCTAAAAGGCACTTTAGTAAGTAGGTCATGCTCATCAGCTAGCTTGGCTAATTTTATAAGATCATTGGTTTGCTTATTTTCAGCCATAAACAAAGCTAATTTCTCTGGTAGACATCCCATTACTTCCTCAGTTACTATGAGGTCTCTCAAAGTCTCAAACTCTGAAATATTAAGTGCTTTAATCCATCTGTTAAAGTGATTTAATTTTACTCTTACAAAATCAGAAATAGTCTGGTCCTGTGCTCTTTTTAAACTTCTGAATTTTATTCTATGTGCCTCTGGGATCTGCTGGTAAGCATTTAAAATACTTTGCTGAACAAATTTAAAATCGAAAGAATTCTCAGCAGGCAATGATGCAAATACCTCTTGAGCTTTACCCTTAAATTGTCCTTGTAATATGCTAACCCATTGATCTACAGGCCAATTCATGCTGACTGCTAGTTTCTCAAAATGCAAGAAAAATATTTCTGGATCTTCTTCATTAAACTTAGGCAAATCTACACGTTTACTGTACTTAGAAGAACTATTTGTACTCTCTGGATTATTACTAGTGTCACCCAAACCTGCCGCAATCCTCTGCTGTTCTAACCTGTTATTATTTTCAGCCATACTCTGCTGAATTTCGAGTTGTTTAGTCTCCTGCTCTGCCAGTTGTACTCGAGCCTCCAACATCTGCTGTTGAGTTACCAACTCAAGTTGTTTTGCTGATTCTGCAACTCCAACCTCTCTTATCTGCTTCCAATTCAAGTTGTTTTTGCTGGTTCTGCAACTCCAACCTCTGCTTGTCTGCTTCCAGCCTAGCCATTTCTAATTTAGTCTCCAACTCCAACTTAAAGATTGCCACCTTGTCAACTGACTCTTCGTCTAACTCTCCCTCTCCTCTAAACACTCTTCGTCAAGTCTCTCCTCTTCCACCAAGTGTGTGACAATAACTCTTAACACTTGAGCTTTCAACATTTTACTGGAAACTGCTAGGTTCAATTTATCAGCCAGCAACAACAAACCAGACTTCTTTAAGTCTTTAATTTTACCAAAATTTGGCTGATCTACCAGCGCAACAACCTGATCCTCCATGGTTGGCTCAATAATCACAACTTACACTTGAAACAACACTGAAAATTATGCTTGGCCCCTGGCACAAGCTGAACACTTACCTCAAATCGTGAAGCGTTGAAAGTTTTCACAGCAGCTCAGATTGAACAGATAATTACACAGGCTTGATTAGGCGTCACTAGATAATCACAGAGTACCTAGGAAGGCAATTGCTATTAATAATTAGCACTGTTAATTGTACAACATTACAGGGAATTAATGGTATAAGATCCCGGACACAGGCCTCCATTTGTTACCACCCTCGAGACTAAATAAGGTTCTTCTCCCAGCAGTGTACATAAAATATTTAAAATTGGCCTTTCTAATAATGTCTAGGGAATAAGATAAACACTGCATAAAATGGGAACAATATATTTATGCTAAGGGGGACAAACATAACAATTAAATGGTACGTAAATATAGCCAGAAATATTTATCAGCATGCAAATTAAAATAAAATACTTCTCGAGCAATGAGCAATATTAATAGCACTTAATGAGAGAATACAATATCATCTGACCAGGAAATAAAAACTTTGAATGACTAAATATACAAATCAAGGACTTAACTTAATACATTTATCCCTCGAACACAGCCACCACGCTACTAACCCACGCGTCTGTCCACAGGCCAAGCGTCTACTAACAAAACAACTAACTATCCACATAACATTGTGGAATTACTAATAAAAATGGTAGTACAAAATAACAACATATTATTAATCAAAGAGTACACCATTACATTAGTTTATACAATAGCATTTACAGACAATAAATAGGAGTTATAAATCAAGGTTAAATCATAAACACTCGCTTGACAATACTTTCCCACGCTACTCACATATCCAACCTGATCAACCCCCACAGAGAAACACATGAGAATTGTAACACGAAAGCCTCATACAAATAATATGCAACTCAAGCACACTAATACATGCTATAATATATATTATATAACATACAAAATCTCACATTATACAACTGGATGCTATAATGATTAAAGAATAAGACAATACAGTAATAATAATTAAGAGTAATGAGAGGATCTTAACAAGATTCGTAACACACCCGCGCTAAAGAGTTTGTCTTTGTCCACCCTGTCAATTCCCTGAGAATTTTGTAGGCGGTTATTATGTCTCCCCTTACTCTTCTGTTTTCCAGG
This sequence comes from Procambarus virginalis, assembly GCA_020271785.1. Classification (NCBI taxonomy): domain Eukaryota; kingdom Metazoa; phylum Arthropoda; class Malacostraca; order Decapoda; family Cambaridae; genus Procambarus; species Procambarus virginalis. Next base: position 2,801 of record WNGS01096803.1, read on the forward strand.
GTTGTAACGTTCAGCTCCCTTAGGCTTTCCTCGTAACTCATTCCTCTCAGTTCCGGGACCAGTCTGGTGGCATACCTCTGAATCTTCTCTAACTTCGTCTTGTTTTTAACTAGGTATGGACTCCAGGCTGGAGCTGCATACTCCAGGATTGGTCTTACATAAGTGGTGTACAGGGGTCCTGAACGATTCCTTACACAAGTTTCTAAAGGCAGTTCTTATATTGGCCAGTCTAGCATATGCCGCTGATGATATCCTTTTGATGTGGGTGTCTGGGGACAGGTTCGTTGTGATATCGACCCCCAGATCTTTCTCTCTATTTGACTCTTGTAGAATTTCACCTCCCAGATGGTACCTTGTGTTCAGCCTTCTGCTCCCTTCACCTAATTTCGTTACTTTACACTTTCCTGAGTTGAACTTTAGCAGCCATTTTCTAGACAATTCCTCCAGTTTATCCAGGTCGTCCTGTAGTCAATGTCTATCTTCATCTGTTTTGATTCTTCTCATAATTTTTGCATCGTCAGCAAACATTGAGAGGAATGAGTCTATACCCTCTGGAAGGTCGTTTACATATACTTGAAAAAGGACGGGTCCGAGAACAGAGCCCTGTGGGACTCTGCAGGTGACATCTCGCCGCTCTGATGCTTCCCCCCTCACCGTTACTCGCTGTTTCCTATTGCTTAGATACTCCCTTACCCACTGGAGCACCTTACCTTTTACTCCTGCCTGCTGCTCCAACTTTTGTAACAGCCTTTTGTGAGGTACTGTGTCAAAGGCTTTCTGACAGTCCAAGAAAATGCAGTCTGCCCACCCTTCTCTTTCCTGCCTAATTTGTGTTGCTTGGTCATAGAATTCTATTAGGCCTGTGAGGCACGATTTACTATCTCCGAACCCAAGCTAGCGGTGAGTTACAAAGCTGTTTCCCTCCTGATGTCTACGAGCCTTTTCCTCACAATCTTCTCCATCACCTTGCATGGTATACAAGTTATGGAAACTGGCCTGTAGTTCAGTGCCTCTTGCCTGTCACCCTTTTTGTAAATTAGGACTACATTAGCTGTCTTCCAGCTTTCCGGTAGGTCTCCTGTTTCCAGTGACCTGTTATACACCATAGAGAGTGGCACACTTAGTGCTTCTGCACCTTCTTTTAGAATCCACGGTGAGATTCTGTCAGGCCCAACAGCCTTTGACACATTCAGCTCAAACAGATTCCTTTTGACCTCATCACTGGTGAGGTAAATTTATTCCAATGTTGTTCGGTTTGTCTCCTCATTTAGTGCAGGGACTTCTCCTTGTTCTATTGTGAAGACCTCATAGAATCTCTTGCTGAGTTCTTCACACACCTCTTTTCGTTCTCTGTGTATCTGTTCTCCCCTTTTCTCAGTTTCATCACTTGTTCCTTCACTGCTGTTTTTCTCCTGATGTGGCTGTGGAGCAGTTTAGGTTGGGTCTTAGCTTTACTCGCGATGTCATTTTCATACTGCCTCTCTGCTTCTCTCCTCACTCTGACGTACTCATTTCTGGCCCTCTGGTATTTCTCCCTACTCTCTGGTGTTCTGTTGTTCCTGTACTTTCGTTTTGCCTGTGCTACTGGCACTTTGCATTTCTTTATATATATTGAATTCCATGAGTCTTAACCCGGGGCTGAGTGCAAGGGCATATTGTCAATTTCTCTTTCAAAATCTGCCACGCTCGTGTTGATATCAGTTATATTTACAGGGGTTTGGATATCACGCATAAAGAAGTTGTCCGGATATGACAAGTATCGGAGTGCTAAACATGTTCTCATACTGTTTTTTTTAGGATTTCACAAATTTCTTTGTCATCCCCAGTGTATGAACCTTCACTAGTACGAATAGGTCCAATACTGGCAGTGGTTTTTGCTTTTGATTTATCATAAGTGAAGAAATATTTTGGGTTTTCTTTATTGCTTGAATTGCTTTCTGTTCTAGTTGCCTTTCTTCAATCTGATATGAATGCTTCAGTCCTGTTCGATTTCTTCAATCTCCCTGTTTAAATTATTCCTTCTTTGTATGGAAAGTCGTGTCTGCTTACGCATTTCCGTTAATATTTTCCTTCTTCTGTAGTGTCGTCTGCGTTCTCTTTCTACATTGGACCTCTTTCTGGCTTTCCTCAACGGAACATGTTTCAGACAGACTTCATATGCTTCAGAAGTAAGTTTTTCTATTCCTTGTGTAGGATTTTTATTACTTAGAACATTTTCCCATTGAATGTTTTTAAGTTTCCTGTTTATTTTCTCCCAGTCAATCCTTTTATTATTAAAATTTAATTTATTGAATAAGTCTTTTCGCTTGTTGTTTCTCTTGGGCCTTCTACCGTTATTAATGTTAGTTTGCACTTCAATAAACTTGTAATAAATAAACCAAGGCGCGACCAAACACTCACTTCCAGGCCGCCTCTTATTATCAAATTCATAGAAAGATGTGTACTAAGTCCCCCAACAGCTTCCTCCCATTTGCAGACAAGTAGTCCTCACTTCAGCTCTAACACAAGGAACTATATTCTTACTTATTGCAGGAGATCAACACAATACATCCACCTATGATGACAGTTGCGACTCAAGTGAGGTCAAGACGTCCTGCGAGCCTCACTTCACGTCCCCAAAGTATCGACATCTCACTTTATGTCACTTATTTAAATGCTCATCCTCGGCCTCTGACCAGGTCCTGACGCAGGACCTGGTCAGAGGAAAAATCAGGTCCTGACGCAGATTAACTCTTAGACAGGTAGACTCATTCCACCCAGTCTACAGGGGGTCATAACAGCATGTACATTAATTACTGTAAAACGAACAGCTAATTAATCGAAAACGAATTACATTAAACCATTAAACAATGCTACCATCCTCTGGGCAGCTTTCAAACAAGTCTTTGTCAATTTCCACGTTGATGACTTTAATTACCCATAATTAAATTGAGTAATTAATTGTTAAATGGAAAACTAATTAATTCAGAACATTTGCGTTACCACGATACTGTCAGTCAGAATACTTTTTTTTATTATTATTATTTTCCACCACAGTCGTGATAGAATAGTCGGTAGTCAGAATACTGTCAGGTGTCTAGAGGTGTGAGGGAGGGGAGGGGAAGGACGTGTTTGTGTGCGCGCTTTGTTAAAACCTTGTAAAATACCGGGATTTTTTTGGATTACAGCCATGGAGTACTGATTAAAGTGATCACAAAGTGCATAGTAACCCAGTGAAAAGTAGAATATAGTCATTAACAATGGAACTTTGAGTTTAATAGAGAATAAACGTGGGACCACGTGGGAGCCAGTGCAACGAGGCTATTGTGTACATGTGTTTAGTTGATATATATATGAAATATAACGAACAGTGATACGTGGAACAATGAAGAGGAACGGGTAACACAGACCATATATAAGTTGGAAGCGTAAATGAATAGTGTATAGAGTATTTGAAATATAGAATACTAGAAATATAGAATAGTAGCAAGAGACAGCATCATGCTAGGCTGTGTTTACATCAGCCACGAGACCTACCCAGGGTATGGCACATCCCTCATTGATAATATACGAACAATATATAGTTTTATATGGAAATGTGGATCTAGGAATTAGTAATAGAGTGAGTGAATACCATTACAAGCCGGAAATTAAGCAGAAAATTCCTTGTAATAATACAAGAAAATAATAAATCAGTCTAATAAATAATTAAAAATAAATAGATCAAGTAACTGGAAACTGGCGGCATCCGTCCTGGGGACAACAAGGGTCAACTGTACATCACTGCGACCATCTTTTTCTACCATATCTTAGTACCTGCCCATAAAGTTTGAATAAATTAACATATTTATTATATTTGTATATTACAAATATATGGTATACATAAAATATTATAAAAATATTGTAAATATATAAATATAATATTATAAAAATAGAATTACTGAAGTCAACAAGTGATCCATACAGTGCAAGTCAAATACAATACAATACATCAGAAAATGGAGGTGTGTGGCGAGTGTTTCGAAGAATTTAGAAGATATACTGTAGGTATCAAGTGTTGCATCTGTAATACAAAATTTCACCTGAGCTGTGTAGCATTATCTACAGCATGCACAAACAGACAAGTAATATACTGGGTTTGTAAAAATGACAGGGTAATATGGGAAATCATAACTCAGTTGATGAAACAGATTCCCGAGCCACAGAAATTAACAATCACAGAAAAGCTACCAATGATATATGCGGACTGTGAAAAGACAACGCTGGATAACGACCAAAACTCAGGAACAGGTCGCTTAGAGAACCACAGCAGTAGTATGGAGAAAAAGGGTATTGTGGTACAAAACAATAGCAATATTGCAGAGCCAGGTAATATAATCAATGACAGCAACAGTGGAAAAGAGTGCATTAACGAAGGAAATGGGATGAAAAACGGAGATGGCTCCAATAAAGAGGCGGACATGACAGCCACAGGTATAAATACCCTGATAAGAGTAAAAACTGAAAATATTTGCAAATTCTATGCACAAGAAATACGCAAATATGTGAAACTGGTGCAAATTGCACTTTCTGCATCCTCGAAAATGCAGGAACATGTTGGCGAGGGGTACATGCCGTTTTGGAATGGAGTGCAGATACTTCCACCCTAAACTATGTAAATTTTCGATTAGGGACAAAAAAAATTTACAATCTTCTGTGCCCGGAATTCCATGTAAGAGGTACACAGCGTTATAGACAGGAAGATCAATATGATACTACTTAACAATTTTTAGAGGAAGGCAGAAACAGAATAGAACATATAAGAGAGAGGAACAGGCAGATAGCATCACTGCAGGATTCCAACCCATCCTCCGAATAGACAGTACATTTTAATACTAAATGTAATAAGTACATTTCCATACTTACGTATTTAGTACATATTTGCACTTATGGGGCTGTTACAGTTACCGACTGGCCTCCCTATAAAATTCTCCAGAAACGATGAATTCGTTTTCTTTAATGTAACGGGTGTGCTGTTTTCTTTTCTTAATTTTTGTGGATACTCAGTCAATTTTGCGTATACTTGTATACTCAGCACAAATTTTGCCTTTATAATTTAAGGTATCATGAAAATTGGCCGCTTTTGAGGCAATTAAGTATAGCAGAAGCACAGTCACTGAAATTCAAAGGATAGAAGGGATGAGATAACTATTTAAATCCTTCTAATTTTTACTCGTTCATTAATGAGAACTGATGCCAACGCACTGGCCAATAAACTCAATAATACTGGCCACTAAACAATAGATTGATTGATTGATGATTGATGAAGATTAAGCCACCCAAAAGATAGCACGGCCATGAATAGCCCGTAAGTGGAGGCCCTCTTTGAGCCATTACCAGTATCAATAGATGATAGACAACAAATTCACTTTTATTGTACTTACTGAAACATGGTTGAAAGAGGATACTACTCAACTCTTTAACATGCCTAACTACTTGGCAATTCACAACTGTCGTCAAACTCAGAGAGGTGGTGGTACTGCTCTTTACTACCATCATGAACTAACATGCTTAAAAGTAATTAGAACTAGAGACTGCTGTGGGGAGTATATCTTCGCCAGTTTCAGAGTAAAGGGTACCGAGTCTATCCTGTCTGTGGGAGCAGTCTATAGGATTCCTAACACTGATGTGCCCGAATTCAATTCAAACCTTAGAAATCTAATACTCGATAACAGACTTAACAAAAACCATCTAATTATCGCAGGGGACTTTAATATTGACCTCTGCGAGCCTGAGCACCCTACTACTGTTAGCTTCCTCAACTGTATGAATTCCTGCTTCCTCATACCCTTAATCACTAGACCTACCAGAATCACTGATAGTACAGCCACGACTCTAGATCACATCTGGACCAACATAACCTCTCCGCTTACTTCAGGTATAATCACCGACAGTACTACAGACCATTACCCCACATTTCTCTTAACTACCATTAACAAACCACCTCTAGAGTCAAGGGAGATAAGTTTTAGGCTGCACAATGAATCTGCTATAGGCAATTTTATAACTGCTGCTGATAATGTCAACTGGGAATCAGAGTTAGGTAACATATGGGACATCAACCTAGCAGTACAATCTTTTCTTCAAAAAACTCTAAGCCTTTATAACACCCACTGTCCTATGCTTACAAAACAAGTCACTACCAAAAGGCTTAACAATCCCTGGCTTACAAAGGGAATACTTAAATCCATTAATAAAAAACATGACCTTGAGAAGAAGTATAGGCTAGGAACCGTCTCTAAAGAATTCTCAAAGAATTACTCTTTACTGCTATCTAAGATAATTAGACGAGCCAAAACTAAATACTACGAAGATAAATTTACCCAAATAAAGAGCAACATTAAAAAAACTTGGAGCACAATTTCACAAATCTTGGGATCAAAGAAGATTTTAAATAACAAACCAACACTCCTGTCAAATAACGATGGTCAGCTTTCAGCATCTGATTCTGCTATTGAGTTCAATAGGTTCTTCTCTTCCATTGGGTCATCCCTTGCAAATGATATTCCTTCTTCCAGTACTGAGGTTAAGGACTACCTTACAGGTAACTATCCACAGTCTCTGTACCTAAAGCCTACTAATTCCACTGATGTCAATGAGATAATCCTTTCCCTTAAAACCAAGTCTAGTGCCCTTGAGGAGATTCCGACATTAATTTACAAAAAAGCCTCCAGATCCTTAGCCCCTGCAATTGCTTTGCTCTTCAACAAGTCACTTGAACTCCAAACCTTTCCAGATATTCTAAAAAAAGCGAGAGTAACCCCTGTCCACAAATGTGGTGATCCCACAGATGTTAACAACTACAGACCTATTTCAATCCTGCCTAACTTATCAAAAATTTTTGAAAAACTAATCTACAAGCAGCTCTACTCTTATCTAGCCAAGCACAATATACTTAGCTCTTGCCAATATGGCTTCAGACCTAAAAAAAGCACTAACGATGCACTGATTAGTATGATTAACTTAATCCATACAGCTCTTGATAAAAATGAGTTCCCTGTTGGGTTATTTGTGGACCTGCGTAAGGCTTTTGACACTGTGAACCACCAAAACCTTCTTCTTAAATTACATCATTATGGAGTCAGAGGACTCTCCCTGCAATACCTCAAATCTTACCTTACTGATAGACTCCAGTATGTTTCTGTGAACAATTCAATTTCTCCTACCCTACCCATCAACATTGGTGTTCCTCAGGGCAGTATACTTGGCCCTCTCCTCTTTCTCATCTACATTAATGACCTTCCAAATGCCTCCCAACACCTTAGACCAATTCTATTTGCTGACGACACAACCTTCATTTACTCCAGTCCTGACCCCCTTGCTCTAAATGCCACAGTAAATACCGAGCTTAATAAAGTCCATCTTTGGCTAACTGCCAACAAACTCACCCTTAACATTGACAAAACTTTCTATATTCTGTTTGGCAATAAATCCTCTAACCAAATAAATCTCAAGATTAACAATACCCAAATTTGTAACAAATTAGATGGCAAATTCCTTGGCGTTCTCATTGATCACAAGCTTAATTTCCAGGGACACATTCTAAATATATCAAAAAAAGTTTCAAAAACTGTTGGCATTCTTTCCAAGATCAGATATTATGTACCCCGCCCTGCCCTGGTGACTCTCTATTACTCCCTCATCTATCCATATCTCAACTATGGTATTTGTGCTTGGGGTTCTACTACCCAAAATCATTTACGTCCTCTAATTACTCAACACAAAGCTGCTATTAGGACAATATCCAACTCTGGCCCCACCCAGCAAACATTTTCACGTTTTTAAAACGTTCTAAAAACGACATTTCATTGTTTTCAGCACGTTTATAATTACGTTTAGAAAATGTTTTTTGAGAACTTTTATTTACGACCTTAGAACGTAAATAAATAATGTTTCAAAAAACATTTCTGTAATCTTTTAATTACCTACATTAAAACGTTTAGGGTAAATTAGGGTATAATAATTTTTGTTAATTCATATCTGAAATAGAAAAGGAGAGAAAGAAAGAAGACATTCCAGAAGACAAAGAAAGAATACATATTTGAGAAAGAAATGGACATTCTATATATATATTTATGTGGACAAATGAATAGGGTACAAAAAGATAATTAAAATATTATATTTATTTAATTAAGAATGAGAAATACAACAAAATATATGTAATAGCTCGAAATATATAAACTATATCTATAACAGAATATAGAAGTATAATCTAAAAATCTATAAAAATGTATATGTTCAATGTGAACACAATAGAATTCGTGACGAAGCAGGCTGTAATTCATGTCATGCTGAGATCAGGCTGATGTTACAGTTATTGTTACCTAAAGCTAAAACTAAAAGAAAGAAAGAAAAAGAGAAAGAAGGAAAGAAAAAGAAATAAAGAAAAAGAGGAAGAGAGAAAGAAAGAGGAAGAGAGAAAGAAAAAAAGAAAGAAAAAGAGGAAAAATAAAGAAATAAAGAAAAAGAAATAAAGAAAAAGAAAGAGAAAGAGAAAGAAAGAAAGAAAAAAAGAAAAAGAAAGAAAAAGAGAAAGAAAGAGAAAAGAAAGAGAAAGAAAGAGTTAAAGAAGGAGAGAGAGAGAGAGAGCTGCTGAGACAGTCTGAGATCATGCCGAGATCAGTCTGACGTACGTTACAAGCAGTTATTATTACTTAATACTTAAACAAAAAAATGTCCTGAATATACAAAACACTAGTTTTTTATGACTTAAAATAAAAACCTATATATCATATATGAAAACTGTAAAGTAAAATCTTAAAGCATAGGTCTAATTAACTATAAATAAAAATCTACAACTGAATGTATACACAAAAAGTATAATATTCATGTTAGCACCATGCAAAGAAAAAAGAAAGAGAGAGAGAGGAGAGATAGAGAGATGAGGAGGAGAGAGAGACAGAGAGAGAGAGGAGCAGAGAGGAGGAGAGAGAGAGAAAGAGCAGACGAGAGAATGAGAATGGAGAGAGAGAGGAGGAGAGAATGAAGGAGAGAGAGAGGAAGAAGAGAAGAGAAGAGATGAAGGAGAGAGAGGAGATGAAGGGAGAGGAGAGGAAGAGAGAGAGAGAGGAAGGAGAGAGAGAGGGAAGAGAGAGATGAGAGAAGAGGGAGAGAGGAGGAGAGAGAGAGGAAGAGAGAGGAGAGAGGAGAGAGAGAGAGAGAGAGGAGAGAGAGAGAGAGAGGAAGAGAGAGAGAAGAGGAAGAGAAAGAAGAGAAAGAAAGAGAAAGAAGAAAAGAGAGAGTACAGAGAGACAGATACAGACAGAACAAGAAGAGAGAGGAGACAACAAAATTAAGGCAGGGGGAGAGAAGACAGAACAGAAACAACAGAGAGAGGGTAGAGAGAAATGAGAAAAGATTGAGAGGAGGGGAAGAGAAAGACAAAAGAAATATACAAGATAAATGTAGATAAAAAATGAAGTAAGTGAATACCCCAAATGTAAAAATATGTAAAGGAAGAGAGAAGCTAGAAAAGACAGGAAAGGAAAGGTGTTAGAAGAGAGGGAGGAAAGGAGAGAAAAAAAAGACAAGAAAAATAGGAGAGAATGTAACAGAAGAAATTAAAAAAAAAAGGACATTTGCGAGTAGGAAATCTTGAGATTATTTCGGGGCTTTAGTGTCCCCGCGGCCCGGTCCTCAACCAAGGCCTCCAACCACAAGGAAGCAGCCCATGACAGTGACTAACACCAGGTACTATTTTACTGCTACGGTAACAGGGCCATAGGGTGAAAAACTTGCCCATTGTTTCTCAGGCGCCCAGGAATCGAACCCAGGACCACAGGATCACAGGTCCAGCATGCTGTCCGCTCGGCTCCCTTGTTTTATTTCGGTAGTTTCATCGGTTGCAAGTTTTCCCTGAAAAGATATTAAGATATAAATTAATATTTAATTATTTGTTTATATAAATAGATTGAATGAGATCAAAGATACTGTAGTTAAGTCATATAATTCAGCTGCAGACACCAGACATTGTTGCACTCATGAGACAAAACTTGAAAGATGATATTTAAATGAGGTCATATTATCAAGGGGTTACTCAGTTTGGAGACTAGACAGAAAAATTAGAAATGTGGTAGTGTTGCTGTGCTGGTGAAAGAACACCTAAAGGTAAATTAAATAATGATTGCGAATTCACGAGAAGTTGACATAATATTACTAGAGATCTGCAATCAGGATGATAACTAACGATCATAAATGCACATAGTCCGCCGCCATGCAACACATGATCAAAGGAGGTGCTGGATAATAAACGAGAGGGTCTTGTAACAATAAAGAGATTATAGCGAGAGCTGATAAAGACAGAGCACGACCGTGGGATTTGGCGACTTCAACTTTAAATAATTCCATAGACTAGGAGGCATATGAAGCTAGAACAGAGAATTTTTGGACTTGTAGATGCATAAACTTCATCCTGTAAACATTCATGTTTCTACATGTTAAACAAGCTACGAGGATGAGGGAAGGGGATGTTCCCTCCATGCTCGATTTGTTATTTACCAGGAAAGAGGAAGAGATATTTATCATTCCGTACCTACCTCCCTTGGGTAAAAGTGACCATTTCTTTTTAAGAATAAAGTATGCAGTGCATTATAATCTGGAAGAAAATGAGCTTGAAGCATTTGAAAAACCTGATTTGTGAAGAGGTCATTATGAGGAACTCAGATATTTCCTTAAAGAAATTGACAGAAACACTTACTGTTAGGACATGAAGTAAATGAGATGTCAAGTTTTGTGAAATATATGATAAAGGCACAACAAAATTTTTACCAAAGGAGAGATGCAGAACTAGGCACAGGGGTTTGTTCAACAGAAATTGCAAGAGGACCAGAGACCAGAAGACACATAAATGGAATCAATATAGCAAGAGGCCTAACCCCCAAACATACAAGCGATACAAAGATGCAAGTAACAACAACAGCAGTAAGGAGAGGGGTAGAAAGACCATAAATAAAGTTTGAAATAACTTTTGAGTAAATTTTTTAACTACTCTCGACAGTGAAGAAAAACATATATATTCAGATGATTTGTGTTAAAATCATTAATCTTACACTTTTGGTCATATTCAAACACACAATCATTTATCTTACACTTTTGGTCATATTCAACAACACAAATATATACACACACATTATATATATATATATAATATATATATATATATATATATATATATATATATATATATATATATATATATCTATATATATATTATATATATATATATATATGTGTGTGTGTGGTGTGTGGTGTGTGTGGGTGAGAAAGCTGGCATGACGCGCAAGCCATAATATCACTAAGAAGTTATATCACTAAGCGCCAAGACTGACCACATCCTTATAGACGATCATTGGTGCGGTGCGGTGGTCACGGTACAATACACACAAACTTGCAACACTCACAAACTGGTAACACACAATCTGGCAAAACACACAAACAGGCAATACACACACAAACAGAAACACTCACAAACTAGCAACACACACACACTGTCAACACACCAAAAACTGGCAACACACACAAACTAGAACACACACAAACTGACAACACACACAACTGGCAACATACACAATCAAGCAACACACAGAACCTGGCAACACACTCAAACTAGCAAGGCACACAAACTGGCAACTCACACAAACTGTCACACACACAAACTGACAACAAACACAAACTAGCAACACACACAAATGGCAACACACACAAACTGGAAACACACAAGAGCGTATCACACACATTGTAGCAACACACAGAAACTGACAACACACACAAACAAGCACTCACACAAACTGTCAACACACACAAACTTGCAACACACATAATCTGGCAAACACACCAAACTGGCAACCACTCAAACTAGCAACACACAAAATGGGCAACACAAAAAACTGGTAACACTAGCAAACTGGCACAAACACAAACTGGCAACACTCACACACAAAACTGGTAACACACACAAACTGGTAAAACACAAACTAGCAAAACACACAACTAGCAACACTCAAACTGGCAACACACACAAACTGGCAACACACACAAACTGGCAGCAAACACAAACTCGAAACACAAACTAGCAACATAACACCCAAACTTGCAACACACACAAACTAGCAATACAACAAACTGTTAACCCACACAAAACAAGCAACCGCACAAACTTGCCCCACCACAAACTAGCAACACAAGCAAACTGGTAACCCACATAAACTGACAACACATACAATTGGCAGCACACACAAACTAACAACACAAACATACTGGCAACACACACAATCTTGCAACACACACAAACTAGCAAGATACAAATTAACAAAACACACAAACTGGCCACTCACAAACTATCAACACACACAAATTGGCTTCGAACGAAAACTTGGCAACAAACCAAACTGGCAACACACACACACACACACACACACACACACACACACACACACACACACACACACACACACACCACACACACACACACACACACACACACACACACAAACACACACACACACCAAACACACACAAGCTGGCAACACACACACACACACACACACACACACACACACACACACACAGGTGTAGGGGGCCAGGTAGCCTGGTGGATAGCGTGCAGGATTCGTAATTCTGTGGCGCGGGTTCAATTCCCGCACCCGGCAGAAGCAAATGGGCAAAGTTTCTTTCACCCTGAATGCCCCTGTTACCTAGCAGTAACTAAGGTACCTGGGAGTTAGGTCAGCTGTCACGGGCTGCTTCCTGGGTGTGTGTGTGTGTGTGTGGAAAAAAATTAAAAAAAAAAAAAAAAAAAAGTAGTTAGTGTAGTTAGTAAACAGTTGATTGACAGTTGAGAGGCGGGCCGAAAGAGCAAAAGCTCAAACCCCGTAAAATACAACTAAGTGAATACAGGTAGCCTGGTAGCCAGGTAGCTCTGGTGGATAGCGTGCAGGATTCGTAATTCTGTGGCGCGGGTTCGATTCCCGCACCCGGCAGAAACAAATGGGGCAAAGTTCCTTTCACCCTGAATGCCCCTGTTACCTAGCAGTAAATAGGTACCTGGGAGTTAGTCAGCTGTCACGGGCTGCTTCCTGGGGTGTGTGTGTGTGTGTGTGTGTGTGTTGTGTGTGTGT
>WNGS01096805.1:0-12277 GCA_020271785.1 Procambarus virginalis
GTTGTGCCGAGGGACGCTACGAGGGAGACGACGGAAGGCGCGAGGAAGACCCATGGAGTGACGGCCTCTGGAGGCGTTGCCAGGGCGAGCGGTGGCGGAAGGTCACCGCCAGGAAGGGTCCGCTGCTACAACTGTGGAGGATATGGACATTTCGCGCGGGATTGCAAACGCCCTAAGCAGCGGGGGAACGTGGCTTTCGTTAGGATGGAGGACCAAGTGGCCGAGAGGGTGCGGGGTGAGCCCGTACCAAGTGTAGAGCAGAGAATTCACCGTTCGTGTGTGAGGGGACAGTAAGGATGGGGAGGCAGACCCCATTCCTGTGAAGATACTGAGGGACACCAGGGCTGATTTTACCCTGGTGAGTAGAACCCTGTTCCCGAGGGTTATGAGAATACCAGTGTGGGGGTGGCTGTTGTGACCACTGTGGGAGGCCCAGTGAGGATGCCCCTGCACAAGGTAACATTGGATTCTGATTATGGCTGTCAGACCCTAGTGGTAGGGGTCTGCGCCTCAATGCCCAAGATGGAGCACAAGTCATCCTTGGGAATGACGCCTGTGGAGGATGTGTCCTCCCTAACCTCGTGAAGGGCGAGGAGTGCTTGGAGCACTACAGAGAGAAAGGCGGAGTATTAGACGCCTGTGGGAACGGGAAGGGAATCGCCGAGGTGGCGTTCCCTGTATGTGCTGTGATCCCAAGGCGGTGCAACGAGCACGGAGTGAGTGGATCTGATGGGGCTGAAGAAGAGACGTCTGACAGCCTGGGGGTCGATCACCTCTTCGTGGGACACGGAGAACAAGTGGAGGGCGAAGGCAACCCGGATGGTGGACTACAGGTGACCCTCGCCAGTTCTCTGGGGTGGACCGCGCTCGTCTGGGGAGTTACAGCAGGTGGAGTTCCCAGAGTTGATTCGGGAGGCCAAAGGAGGACGTGCTGGTCCTGAGAGTGCCACACATTTTTATCTGCAAGATGGGATGCTGATGAGACAATGGAGGCCAGAGAGGAATCACTAGGTATGAGGCACCAGGTAGTGTTGCCGGCCCAGTGCAGAGCGGCAGTGCTGGATCTGTCGCACTCTGTGGATTCTGCAGGTCACCTGGGAGTGACCAAGACTCTACGCAAGATCAGGGACCATTTCTACTGGCCGGGTATGGACGCCGATGTGAGGCGTCACTGTAAGACTTGCTTACCTTGCCAGAGAGCAGGAAAGAGTGTACCAGCGATACCAAAGGCCCGTTAGTCCCTGTTCCTGCATTTGGGCCAGCGTTTGAACGTCTGTTGGTCGACGGGGTAGGACCGTTGCCACGGACGAGAAAGGGAAACACCTACCTGATGACCATCATGTGTGCGGCGACAAGGTTCCCGGAAGCAGTCCCGATGCGATGCTTGACGTCAAAAGGTGTAGCCGGGCAGTTGCAGCATTTTTTCTCTTGGGTGGGAATGCCCAGGGAAATCCAGACGGACTGTGGGAGCGTATTCCAGTCCAAGTGGTTTAGACAGACCGTGTCGAATTGGGGAGTAACTCAGATTCGGTCGTCGCCCTACCGACCACAGTCGCAAGGGGCGATCGAAAGGTTTCACTCCACACTGAAAACCATTCTGAGAGTGTTCTGTGTGGAACAAGGAGCCGAGTGGGATGAGGCAGTGTACCCTGCATTGTTTGCTATACAGAACGCTGTAGTGGAGTCACTGGATTTCTCACCGTTCCAACTGGTATATGGACATGAGGTACGGAGTCCTCTATCCATGCTGAGAGAGCAATGGGCGCTAGGAGTGACCGTGGGAACGGTCAGCGAATATGTGCAGAAATTTAAGGAACGTCTCGCATTGGCGAAAGAGCTAGCAGGAAAGCATTTGAAGGAGGCGCAGCAAAAGATGTCAGAGTTGTACGACAAGAAAGCTACGCCAAGAGAGTTCCAGGTTGGGTCCCAGGTTATGGTGTTACTGCCAGGGAAGAGCCGTGTGACCGAGTCACGATTTGAGGGACCGTATAAGGTGCTAAGACGATTGGGTCCAGTAAGCTATGAAGTCAGCAAGCCGGACAGACCCCGCAAGACACAGGTGTGTCATATTGACCGTCTGAAGCCTTTCTTCCCTGAAGAAGGAGGAGCCGCCGTGCAGGACGGAACAATGCCACGAGAACTACAGCAGAAAGTGGTCTTATGCGTGCAGGTGAATCAAGAGATTCCAGCAGAGGAAGGAAAATGGTCCAGGGCGGACGGCACCCATCTCTCCAATGCGGAGAGTTTGGAGAATATCGGAGTCAAGCTTCAACACCTGGAAGGAAGACAGAGAGCGGATCTGACGGACCTGTTGAGAGAGAATGCATCTCTTTTTACCGACGTGCCCCGACGCCACAAGAGTGTGACGCACGAGGTAGAGGTGAGGGACGCCAGGCCCATTAAACAGAGTGCTTATAGGGTCAGCCCTGAGAAGCGAGAATTGATGAGGAAGGAGGTAGAGTACCTTCTTGAGAATGACCTTGCCGAGCCTAGCAACAGCGAGTGGAGTTCCCCGTGTTTGCTGGTTAAGAAAAGCGACGGTACATACCGCTTTTGCACGGACTACAGGAAGGTGAACTCCATCACTGTGGCAGATTCCCACCCCATGCCCAGGGTAAGTGATTGCATCGATCAGGTGGGTAGTGCCAGATATGTGTCCAAGGTCGACCTGCTCAAGGGGTATTACCAAATCTCGTTAACTCACGAGGCTAGAAAGATATCAGCTTTTGTGACACCAGATGGATTGTATCAGTATAAAGTGTTGCCCTTTGGGATGAAGAACAGCGAGAGTTGTTTTCAACGTATGATGAACGAGTTGCTGAGGGGAGCCGAAGGCTGCACTGTATACATTGATGATATAGTAGTGTACTCCGACGATTGGGAGGCACACCTAGAGCGACTCAGGGAGCTGTTCAGGAGGCTGGAAGATGCTAACCTGACCGTGAACCTAGCCAAGAGTGAGTTTGGGAGGGCCCATCTAGAATACCTAGGCTTCGTCATCGGTCAAGGAGAGGTAACCCCTGTGGACCACAAGGTATCAGCTATTAGAGAGTACCCAGGACACGGAAGGAATTGCTGAGGTATCTTGGGATGATTGGATACTATCGTGGTTTCTGTAAGAACTTTTCCACGATAGCGCATCCTCTGACAGAATTACTCTCTAAGAATACACGATGGAAGTGGAGAGAGGCCTGCCTCTCTCCACTTAGAGAGGAGTCTTTCGAGAAGACGAAGAACCTGTTGACAGAGGCCCCAGTGTTGATATCCCCAGATTTTACAGCCAGGTTCATTCCGGCCCAGGAAAGGAGCGAGGTACATAGGCCTGTTGAATTTTACTCCAAGAAATTCGTGAAATACCAGCGTGCCTATAGTACCGTCGAAAAGAAGGCTTTGGCTTTAGTAATGGCCCTAAAGCACTTCAACATGTACGTGGGAGGAGGGGCGAGGCCTGTTCTCGTTTTTACAGATCACAACCCTCTGGCCTTCTTGTACAAGATGAGAAACTCCAACCAGAGGCTGACGAGGTGGGCATTACTATTACAAGAATACTGGTTAGAAATTAAGCACATCAGAGGGAAGGACAACGTGGTAGCGGATGCCCTGTCCCGAGTACACTAAACCGATATGACTCTTATTTTAAGGGGACGGGTATGTGACGGTGTTCCTCCCCTTATATTTCTCCCACACAAGCTGTAAGAGTCATATCTACGTTACCCGAACGTTCTCTGCCTTCCAGAGAACAATTTGACACATGTGGGAGCATGAGGTGTTCTCGCGTTGGCGAGAAATTAACTAAAGAAGAGTGTTTTGGCTAGTGGCTTAGGCCCTTTTGGACGCCAAGATGACGCTGACCCCTACGTTTTCGCGCCAAGACGTTATGACGTCAGTGGCACCAGATTGGTCAAGAACGGTAACGTGGTACAGGGAGCCAATGAGAAACGCCCTTGGCAAGTATGACGTCACGAGTGAAGGGGGGTCCAGGCGGCGCGCCCCGTGGTGCCAGCAGTTAGATACGACACGTCGTCAAGGGCGGACGTGCGATAGGGGGTCCTGTCAGTCTGACAGTTATCGCCCCTCTCCGGTGAATATACGCATTTCCAGTGGTCTGCGAGCATCCTGTGAAGTCTTCCTGAACTCCGTGAGGCAGACAGAAGAAGGAATTGACGGGAAATGAGCGACAAGTGCTCCAGTGACAGGTGCTTAGCAAGAGTGAAGCCTGGGCAGTGACGTCAGGGACGACTGTACAGTTTCACCAGTTGGGTGATGACGTAGCGGCTGGGCCAGTTCACCGTGAGGAAGAAGAACAAAAAACTAGCTGGGAATACGAACGACTGCAGACGTAGTTGTGAGGAGGAGGCGACGGCCAGGAGACCGACTCCAACCCTTCAAGAGGTTGTAGAGGAGCACGGAGCCTGCAGAGGGAAGCAGTATGGAGAAGACGTGCTTTTGGGCGTTGGTTGAGGTTCTGGGAAGAGCATCAGTGTGCGTGGGGGTGTTCCCTACAGCAAGTCGTGAGCGGGACCAGGAGCTTCAATTCAACCCTCAACAGAGGACGAGTCCACATCATTTATGGTGGAAGTAGGTAATTCAGTTTTCACTCCCATTCCCCTTTAGTTAGCGATTAGCCAGAGTATCTTCTATGTCGTGAGCAGGGCTCAACAATGTCTATGTTTCTAGTGAGACACAGTTGTGAGGAGATGCTATAGAGCTCTCATGAGATATATATATGGTGTGTGATCGGATATTTATATTTACGTGTCATTTATATAAGATAGTGCCAGAGGATATATATATATATTATATATATATATAAATGTACAATTTAGTAGTGTAAGGCTGTGTGCCTGGAGTTACTTTATTATTATGAAATTGATGAAGTGAACTATATATTCTGGAGTTATTAAACAATATGTTCATATGACTAGTGGTTAACTGTGATTATGCCCGTGTTGTGATAAACCATGTATACGAAGGATTAAGAGGCGCCTCACGCCAATAGTGTGAGTATAAGTGAGGGAGTGAGCAGTGTGAGGAACAGTGAGTAGAGTGGGCATGGCATCTCGCGTGTTGCCAAACGTTCGATAATACTGCATGTGGAGCGTGGGAACGCGCGACAGCTGGGAGTGTTGCCATTTTCCGGAGTGTTCCAGAATTGTGAAGAGGCAGAGAGAAGACTACCCATATATTCCTCTGATATGTATTGATGCAGAGTTGATTCTTTAATATTTTAAGTAAACTACAAAACCAGCGCCGTGTTTAGGTCAACCCTCCATTACCTTGTTGCTACTGAGAGTGAGTGACTTAAGCATATACTTACCTTTTACCAAATTGATTAGTGCTCTCTTGGGCTACTACTACTACTATTACAACTATTCCACTGAGGTGTTACTGGACACGGTAAACACCAGTTGGCGACCTATAGTGAGCAGTAGAGCCCACAGTCAGGGCGGGCACATGATCAAGTGAGGTGATCGTGTTCTCACTTGTCTTTAGGCTACGAGGCCAGCCGGAGACAGACTGAGAGACTCTCCTGGTGAACAGTGGCACCGTGAGGATTGAGTGAAGACTCGTGGGGGCTACAGTAAGTAACGTTTTTCGCTACTAATACGTGGTGGTGATTGACTACAGAGAGAGACCACACACCCTGACTATATATATATATATATATATATATATATATATATATATATATATATATAATGATCATATATATATATATGACAATTTAATATGACTGCATATTCTGTATTTAAAATCTTCTGATTTAGGGCTTCTATCCCTCTATTTTTGTAGCATCAGGGCTTAGCTGAAAGAGGAGTTCTCCAAAACTCATTTTCGTTATTTTAAGGTGAAGAAAAAAGTGAATTACTATAGAATGTATTACACTTATTTATACAATTTGCAAGTTTCGAACCTCCATGGATCATTCTCAAGTGAAAAGAAATAAGTGGTTTTTGTCTGCCTACTGAAGGACCCTGTTCTTCGATGGTTCCCCATGTAAAAATTAGCGAATATAACTCCCAAGGGAGAGCCCATTGCTACTCGTCTATTTGTAGTAATTACATGTCTCCTTGTGGACTGATTAAAGGGTCTTCCTTTGTACATGCTTCTAGAAGACTCTTTAAGTGTGGCTCAGGTATGTCTAATTTGGGGGTGCTCTTGTCTCTGTATTCTCTGTCCAATATCATTCCTATGGGTGTGTGTCGACTGGGACGTTGGTAAATAGGGATTCCCACTGTCTAGGGAGCAATGATTCCATCGGGCTGGGTATATTTTATTAATTCTAGGAAAACTGCTGATGATTGTAGACTATACTACTTGGCAGTGTATGGAGTTAGGATTTCATTGAGTTTTTTTGCCAGGTGATAAGTGGGAGTTGGTAATTGGCTGATTACCTGGTTTATGTGTCTTTAACATTGCCGTAGGCATATCCTAAGCCATAATCGCCTTGAAGTTTATTGAAATGCACCCTACCTCTCTTTGCGTTGATTGCCGTACTTGTTTCGTTTACTTTCCGTTTAAAGGTCCTTCCACATGGTTCCTCGTTGATTCCGTTGAATTTGAGTCATCATTAAGGAATATCGCTTAATTTGTCAGTATTCTTGTGTAGGATCAATACATCTGCTGCGTCTATGTGCTCGTTTCTTTTTGTTACGTCTTTCAGATTTTTTTTAGTTGTTTTGCTGCTTCTTTGAGCAAAACATAGTATATCTACTATATATACTATTATTATATATATATCTATATATATATATCTATATCTATATAGGTGGTATCATATATCTATCTTATATGTTGTGTATACTATACTCTCTTATGCTGTGTATCTATCTATATATCTCTATATATGTGTATATCTACTATATCTATCTATCTCTAAATATATATTGTCGGTGTTTTCACGGTGGTTCGCTTAGAGAGGGTTCCAAGCCACCAGTAGAACTGGCTCTCCTTTTCCGGTGGTGTTGCCTCCAACTCTCCCCCTATACTCACCCGTCGTTCGGCGGGTCTTCCCTCAAACCCCTTACGGCTCCACTGCTGGCCTCTGAAAGTATACCCAGCGTCGATCTCCAACCGGCCTTTGAGTATTATAAGATGAGTGGGAGGCACAGATTGTTCCCTCAACCTGTGGCCCTCCCGACACACGAACTCTTACACAGCCTTCAGGTCGCCAACTGGTGTTCTTGTTGTCCAGTAACACTGCAGTGGTCAGGTGTAATTTGTGGCAAGAGCAAATTCCCAATAATGTGGTATCAGGCAGATCTCTCAGCTTTACTTCGTTACACGGTCCAAAGATAAAATGGAGGGGATTTTGAGGTATGATATCAAACGCCAAAGAGTTTTGGTAATTTTACTTAAAAGACAACGATAAATATAAATGCATCAATGTATCAGAATAAATATATGACAATTGTTCCATTCATTGGCATAATATTCTAGAGCACACCGATTATGGTAACATCGGCCGCGCCACGCGTAACCTGTCAACGGGAATCAGCTGACCGGGAACCCTCGCGATCGTGGGAACAGACTAGTACTGTTTTTCTAATTCTGTCACGATACACGTTTATTTAACTTTTCGAAAAACACTAATTCCAACATTCACAGGGCTTACTTATGATTTTCAACTGGACTCATGATCAAACACCTTATTCACAATACTCCCACAGTGACTTTTCACCGTACCAAAACATTATTCTATTCTTAATAATATTTACTGTGAATGGCACTCTCATTTGATCACTGAACTTTTCTTATATCTATACCTTTCTCTTAAAAGAGATATCACTGACGATCACTCACGTATATGATATTATTCAGTACACAAGGCATGTCATATATAAATCAGTAATAAAATGTCAGGCATATATATCGATATATACATTCATGAAGATCAATACACAGACATTTATATTAATAGATCAAAGAGATCAACACACGGGCATTTTATATTGATTAGAATGTAGTAATCAACACACGGGCACTTATATCAATAGCTTATTAGAGATCAATCCACAGGCATTTATTTATATCAATAGATCAGAGAGATCAACACAAGCATTTATATCAATAGATAATAGAGAATCAATACACCAATATCTGGTGTACTACCAATATTTGATATATAGTAATAATAATTCTCCACTGTAAGTAATAGTAGTCACAGTAAAATTCTCTGATGAATCTTGGTGCTTGCACACACCAACACATAGATATATATATAAACTGATAACTGTGAGCGCGCTGGGTAGCCTCCCACATACTGTGCTCTCTGGGACTTAAACTCAGGTGAGACCTGCTCACTACATATAAAATACCCTAACCAGTAAGTAATATATAGCTGACTAATGGGGAATTGGGAGGGTAACTCTAAACAACTACTTCACCTATCATAGGATGACATTTGGGTTTGTAGCTCCTGGTCCAGGCCTCTCGCCTCGTTCACCATCCAGAAAACACAAAGCCAATGCCTTAGGATTGTCGCGTCTCGCCGCTTCTTTACACAGCCAGGTCCGTGCCTCTTCCCCTCCAGTACGTCGCAGGGTTGAAGTCGGTCTCCTGGCCATCAACCTTCCTCCCAACTACGGCAGCCAGCCCACGTCTCTGCGGTCGACGTACGTTTCCCAATTAGTTTCTTGTCACTGTACTCCCAGAGTGACTGTCTCTCACCACTACGAAGCCACGGTGACGTTACCAGCCGTACCAGACGATTGCTGCTTAGTCTTCACACGCACAGCACCCGCGTTCAGAGCACTTGAAGCTCAAAACCCTGTCAATTCCCTCGTCGTCTCTAGATATATCGCTAGGTATTTTGGGAAGACTTCTCGACGTGCTTGCATCCAACTGTTGACTCGTCGGGTTCCACGAAGGTGGGGGTACTGTCAAAATCTTGACAGGATCGTCGATCACACGTTCAACCTGGTTGACAAGGCTGTCAACTCGGTTCACTCACCGTGGGTGGCCCGGCCACTAAGCTAGCTCTTATACTGGTGAATTGCCAACGACGACACACGTCGATGCCCGGCCCACTTCTTGCAAACACCTGTCCCTGAGCACTTGTGCTCAATATCTGGTCAATTCCTTATCGGAGCCACTTCTGGGTTGCCGGAAGACCTCACAGAGTGCGGTGCCAACAACTGGAGGCACGCTACAATCCACCGGAGTTCGGTAAATCCCGTCACTCTGACAGGACGACCGTTCGCGCGTCCTACCTCGTCGGGACGTGTCGTGAAAGACTGATACCGCCGGGCGCCAACACGGGCGGACCCCCTAAGCTATGGTGACGTTCAACTTTTCCCAAAGTTGGTTTTCATTGGCCATCCCAGTGCCCAGTCGCTGACGGTGACCAATCTGTCGCCACTGACGTGACACAGTTTTGGCGGGAGAACAGACTTGCCAGCGCCCTATTGGCTCCCTAAAGGGGCCCTATCCCACAGGCCCAAAATGCTACATTTTCGCAAATTTTTCGGACTTCTTCGGAATACTGTTCTCTCCCACAAATGTGCAATTTTTGTGGCCTGCAATGGAGAGAACGGCTTCGAGAAGAGATAGTGGACATGACTCTTACCACAGGCGTGGGAGAATTAGAAGGGTGGGAACACCCGTCACAATATATATATATATATTATGATATATAATATATAATAATTATATATATATATATTATATATCTCCTGTGTGATCCTCTATCTCACTCTATCATCTATCTAATCATCTCATCTATCATATACTCTCTCATCATCCATAATCATATCATATCATGTCCTGTGAGGCCGGATGAGGAAGGTGGACAGGGAGGAACTGGAAATATTAGCCGCATCTTACTATATATTCGAACAATATTAAGAGGATTTAGATTTCAAATGTTGAGCAGCACTATCTGCAACTTAGCCGGACGCATAGAAGAAATCAGGCGGGGAAAATAACAACCGGAAGAAGTCTCACTATCACATAAACACGATCTAAATACGGCCCAGAATTTTCGGGGATGAATGGCGCTGGTAGCTTCTTTAACTATGAACCGGCTCACTTCAGCTGCTTGTTTCGGAGGGCGTGGCCTCCCCCAGCGGACACCGGTGCGAGGTGGGGTGACGGGCCCCTGGTAAAGGGAGACTGGTAGTACTGTCCAGACGTCTGGCAGAAAGTTGTTCCTGGCTGCAGTTCTTGATTACATAGACGTACGTGATGAGTAGAATAGGCGATAAGGGAGGACATCTCTTTCTAGAGATTTTACTGGGACTGATTTATATATATATAATATAATTTAGAATATTTTGTTAAGCAGTCTTGTAACATACGTTGTTGAATTCGGACCGACCGAAGGGTAAGATTAAATAATTTATAAACAGGAATATTATCTATATTTCTTATGTTCATCTTCATTGTCGAGGGAAATTGATTAAGTAACTCAACAAAATTAATTATTATTATTCTAGTATGACGCCCTAAACGCGTTTCGTATTTACCTATTACATTTTCAAACACTAATTTACACAACCAGTTGTGTTTTTTAAGATTAGATACTGAAAACAATTTCAAGTAGCAGGGCTATGGTTTGAGCCCCGTAGTGGTACTTATATGGCACACAGGAGCGGCTGTGTGTCTGTAATACGTTCTGTTCTGACATACATTCATACTTACACTACGGTTTGGGTGAGGGGATATGGCACAAAAGTGTTGGGTGAGGTGAAACAAAGGACAGAAAACAAAAACAATGATATGAGAACATAAGAATGGAAGTAACTGCAGAATGCCTATGGGCCCATATTTCTCTGCTGCTTCTATATTGGTGCTGGGTCTTGAAGTGGGTAGAATTATAGTGTGATGCATTAATGGATGTGGATTTGATGGTGTTGACTTTTTGATGTGTGTAGTGCCTCGCTGATGTCGATACAGCGATAGCAGGAGCCGCGACCATCAGCGAGGCACTACACATCAAAGTCAACACCAAACACTCAACAGCCAATAAATGCACACTCACTTCTACCTACTTCAACACCCCGAACCAATATAGAAGCAGCTAGAGGAAGTGGGGCCAAATAGGCCTTCTGCCGTTACTTCATTCTTATGTTCTATCATTGTTTTGCTGTTCTGTCTTTGTTTCCCTACCCCAACATTTTGTGCCAGTCACTCACCCAAAAACGAGGCGGGTACATAAGTATGAAACGGGACTCGCTCTCTCTTTTCTCTCTTTCTCTCTCTTTTCTCTTCCTCTCTTTCTCTCTCTCTCTCTCTTCTTTATCTCTCTCTTTTCTCTCTCTTTCCTTCTCCTTCTTCTTTCTCTCTCTTTCTCTCCTTCTTCTCTTTCTCTCTCTCTCTTCCTCTCTCTCTCTCTCTCTCTCTCTCTCTTCTGCTCTCCCGCCCAACCAATTGGCTGGACGGTAGAGAGCTTTATGCAGCTTGGAGTTCAATCCCGACCGCCAATGGTTGGGCACATTTTTCCCCCCCCCCCACCTGTCCCGTCCCAAAACCTTATCCTAACCCCTTCCAAGGTATAAGTCGTAATGGCTTGGCGCTGTATCCTGATAGTTCTCTCCCCTTTCCCTCTTCGAGTCGTTATCCTGCTCTCTCCTCTCTATCTTTTGCTCTTTCCTGCTCTCTCTTGATCTCTCCTGCTCTCATTGCTCTCTCTCGCTCTATCCCTCACGCACTCCCGCTTTCTATCGTCGGCATGCTCTCTCTTTGACACCACATACAGCATTATATAATTCTATCTATTATTATTATAATAATATATATATTTATATCTATATATATATAATATAGTATATATAACTGAAAACTCACAACCCAGAATGGATTCGTAACCATACTGCCTGGAGCACTCTGCAACTAGTGTAAAGGATCCCTTAACCACGCGCCCATCACGACAGACAAAAGTTTGGTAGCCGAGGCTAATTTCCCCATATCCTGCGGACTCTGATCCAAATCTGGCATGGTATTAATTCAAATCGCCTCATTTTTGGGGGCAGGGCACACGCGAGGACCCCAATAGGAAAGCAAGCCTGACTGGTCCACAGGCATATATGCAATTGAAAAATCGTTTAAACCACTTGATCATTCAGGCTTGTTCGCTTGTGTTACTCAGTGTGCCCCAAAGACTGAGTACAAATTTGCACAACGTTCGAAACCCGCTTCAACCTACCAGGCCTATTCCACTGATTAATCTTGTATTGTGCTTGTTTCCATCCATTTATACCCTGCCTTTTCACCTTTTATTGTACGTGTTTTCTCACCTGACCACCGTAATGGTATAAGTTAAAGAGTTCTGTAATTT
>WNGS01096808.1:0-14809 GCA_020271785.1 Procambarus virginalis
TCCAGAATTAAAATATTTGTTAAAATTCCAGTTATTGCTATATTATTATGGGACAAGTTTTAAAATACGCGCCTTTTTACTGTGAACAATTTGATACCAAAATGAAAGACGTAACAAAAATTTATGTGATCAAACTGAACGAGTACACATATTAGGTTGCAGTGTACAAATTGGTGCTCGTTCACGGGTACCTTTACGCTTTTCTGCGGGGGAGGCACTCCAAACTTTTATACATTATACTGTATTCATACACATCTGTAGGGAATTTAATTGCGAACACAATGATACCAAAACGAGCAACGTAGCACGAGAATTGAGGTGAGAAAAATGGAACGAGTATGCACATTTTACTGATTTTGTGCGGTCACGGGTAACTTTTGCCGACTTTAGGCTTTGCTATTGCGAGTCACGCCAGGCTTTTGGACATTATATTTATACACACCTGTAGGGAATTGCATTGCGAACACAATGATATCAAAACGAGCGACGTAGCACGAGAATAAGGTGAGGAAAGCTGAAACGAGTATACACATTTAGGTTTCACCAACGCTCTTACCCGCACGCTGGGTGCATTACCCCTAAGTTGACCGCGCGCCTCCGGTGACCGATAGTGTTAAAAAATACATGTCTGGAAGTTAATAGTTTTGTTATATATACTCGTTATTCGTTGACATGCGTTCGCTACTTAATCTACCATGTACTGTACTTATGTAAAATCTCCCTTGGTGTGCAGAACAAACATATCAGTTGTGACCAAGCGCTCCATATATGTCAGTTGCTTAATTTAGGAAACTGTACTTGTGTCGATCTCGAACCCATTTATGATTGGACGACTTATACTGAATTTTGTAACTAGCTCATCAAGGTTGTAAGTTGCTTAGCTAAATAAATTGTGGGGGTTCAGTCCCTGAGCCCATTTATGTGCCTCTGTAACCCTTTCCACTAACCGCCCACAAGATGGGTATGGGGTGCATTAATAAATGAACTAAACTAACTGGCTCTTCGCTCATCTCGCCGAATCCTACATGCTCTGTGGTTTAATTAATTGAGATTCACAAGTAAAGCTTATAATTGTATATGTTATCAAAACGGCAGAGTTTAGTTTAGTTCAGTTATTATCACCCTATACCCATCCTGTGGGCGGTATTGGAGAGTGTTACAGAGGCCCCTAATGGGCTCAGGGACTGAAACTCACAATTCATTTAGCTACAGCAAAGTTATAATCTGATGAGCTAGTTACAAAAGTCAATGCACATCGTCACATAACAATGGGCTCGAGACCGACACAAGTACAGTTTATAATTTAAGCAACTGACATATATGGAGGGGTATAGTGTCACAATTGATTTGTTTATCCTACACATAACCCCAACCCCATTCAATGGACTGCGGTGAATAGGTTACAATCAAGTCGTTTTTTGCGTTTTATTCACAGAGATTAAATCTTATTGGGTGAGGAAAGGTATTCATATTTTAAAGAAGGTTTCTTGGCTGACGCTCTCCATGGATAGAAAACACAACTTTGTTGAAAATCAATGTTTAGTTTGATTAGATATTATAATAAACGAAAGTTTTTATGTCATCAGAAAGGTAGAAATATAGGCTACATTTAAAATCTTTTGTCATAAATATAATTGAAGTGAAAGCGAAGATATATGCGTTTTGAAAGTTACTTGATGGCTAGCTCAGAGAGTGTGAAGCCCTGCACATCAGCCAATAAATTGTATAATTAGGTTCCATATATTTAAATTACTGTAACCCTTTAACTGTGCAACGCTCCTGCCGGCCCAAGCTTCGGGTGCGCAACGCGCCTCCGGGTGTTTTATTTTTCACGTTTCCCTTGAAACTCCCGCGGCTACATAGGGTTCACATCAGCTTCCTCAGGGCTCTTGTAAACAGACGCCATCTTTAAAAAAAATCATGGACCACATTGTCGGGTGTCAGAGCCTCAGTAGTGAGTGAGCACCCAAGGCTGGCGCTCGCAGCATGAGTACACAGCACTGCTGTTCAGCTAGTGACACAGCATCGCCTAATATTGTCAAATATATATATAATCTGTTTTATTTAGCCATGAAAGTATTATAGAAGAGCAATGAGTGTGATAATGACGGTACAATGTTCAAATATCAATGATTCAGTGCTGTTCACGACGTTCACAGCGCTAGCCACAGCACCACAGCATTAATTCGTCCATCTAGGAATCTTCAAACGACTTTTTCGGTTCCTTTTCAAATAAACTTTGGTCAATTATTTATTTACAAGTATTAGTGACCAGGATTGTGGTTATAATTAGTGTTGTGCGTAGGAAGGAGGAATTTTGGTGAGGAGGGAGGAAGGGAGAGAATTGAGGTAGCCTCACTGTGTGGCAGTAACTCTTGTTTTGCTCACCATACTAGCTTCGTGGTTCACTATGGGGAACACACATGTACATGTGTATATACAGTGTGTATGAATAGTGTAATAACAGCACCAGGAGTATGTTGTGAGGAGCTATTTTGGCGAGGGCGGTGACGTCATAATCGTAGCGTTGTTTGCTGTCTGTTGTGTGATTTGTCATGCAGTGTATAGTGGCCACTGTACTGATTGGACACAATAACGGCTTACTTGCATAGTTCTGGTAAATAAAACATGTAGATAGGTATATATAACATGTGTAAATAATGAATAAATACAATAACAGTATGGTGGGAGGAGCAGTGTTGGCGAGTAAGATGTTGGAGTGAGGGAGGGCTGGCTGGGTGTGGCTGCCCACACTCACGGTGTTCTGAATGTGTTTTGATGGGAACTGTATATAGTGTGTACATAGTGTTAAATATACATAAATGAACATGAAACATTGGTGTGAATAACTGTATGGATTGGAGGAGTAATGGTGAATACAATGTGGAGGAGTGAGGGAGACTGGCTGGGTGTGACATCTCACACTGACAGTGTTCTGAATGTGTTGATGGTGAATGCATAGTGTGTGACAGTATATAGCCTGTAAATAGATTGTATATACATAAATTAGCATGATACATGGTAAATATGTGCAACATATGTGTACACAAGTGACATGCACGTAACACAGTGTCCTCAGACAGTACGGATGTTTTACTGCCATAATATAGTGTACATGTTCATTATACATAGGATAAGCATGTAAAAACAAATAAAATGAATTTGGAACCATGGGCAAAAAAATGAACAAAAATATACATTGGTACCTCGGTTTAAGAGTTTAATTGGTTCCTGGAGACGCCTCGTATTCCGAAAACTCGTATTCTGAAGCGAATTTCCCCATAAGAAATAATGGGAAATGAATTAATCCGTTCCTGACTACCCCAGAAACCCCATATCAAACTAAATTTTTATACCTAATTCATCTAAATAAACCTACAAAACTATGTTCAAGTTATTACTTACCTTGCTGATGAATGCTGTAGGCGTATGGAAGATGGTGAGGAGGGGGGAGGAGGAGAGGAGTTACTGTTTGGAAGGGGAGTCCCCTTCCATTATCACATCAGGCATTGAGGACCTTTCAGGTGTGCACTCCCTGGCACGTTTTATCTGAGTGCCACTAGGTCCTGGCTGAGGCTCACTGCTCGATTTTCTCACCACATATCTGTCCATGGAAGCTTGCTTTTCCCTTCTTCGCAAGCTCTCTCTGTAGTAAGTTTCGTTTGTCTGTAGTCTGTTTCGTTATTGTTCTTACTCCTTTTGCCACTTTAGCACTCATAATCTCATTTTTCTTCTTAAGTATAGTGCATATTGTTGATGTGGCTTTGTTGTACTGCCTACAAAGTTCAATAACACGTGTACCGTTCTCATGCTTCCGAATTATCTCTTGTTTCTCCTCTATTGTCATCCTCACATGGGCTTTCTGGCCTTTATCCTTACCACTGGCTTTCTTGGGACTCATGGTGAGATATATAATAACAAATTGTATAGTCAAATCACCAAAAATCCAACAATACACTGAAAATCCACGAGAAGAATTGATGAGAGGTAGTCACTGAGCGCGAGACAATGGTAAACTGAGGGGCGGACGGGCGGAGGGGCGACGATCGCCCAGCCACCATGCGCTAGGTCAGCCTGTACGCGTATCAACAAACTCGTGTCCCGAGGTAACCCTCGCCTTCCGAGACACATTTTCCGAGGAAATCCTGCTCGTATTCCGAAAAACTCGTATACAGGGACACTCGTATTCCGAGGTACCACTGTATTCGTGGCAACTCGCGCGCCCCACCGTCCCCGGGAGCTTACGGCACGGGCGAACGGGGAATGATGACATCACACGCCAACTTATGGACCCTATAGCAGCCAAAGTAAGTACAAGTTCGAAATTTTTTTGACATACCTCTACTGGGGGAAGGGTTTTTGACACTTTAAAAAAACAAAAGAATTTTTTCAAGAGAATTTATTTCCTGTGCACTGGGGGGTGTCATATTTATAAGCCGCGCAGTTAAAGGGTTAAAAATCTATATGTCAGAAGAAAGGAAGATGTAGCCATTAATGTGACAACATTTCAAAAAATATATCTCTTGAATTAAATAAATAATACCACCCTATCGCTGGTGTCCGGACACATAAAAACTTCCTAGGTATCAGTGTCCAGCCAGGCAGGGGATCACAGGCTGCACAATACAGTACTGATAAATTATGTAATGCACAGAGATGCGTTGATAAACATTAATGTTTTATATTTTATTAAAAATACAGATGTAAACTTTGTTTTCTAACGTTGAATGTAACAATATTTCAAGTATAAGAACCAAGATATATTTATGATTTAACAATTTTCTATAACGTTGCAATGATACCGTAATTGCACTCTATGATCATCATATGACGCAGGATCGATGTCTAGGGGAATTATAGCTGACACAGTCAGATTATATAATGTCAACCACGTGGAGGTAATTATCAAAAGATGGTGCCAAACTGGGAATGTCATCCACAAGTACAGCTCTTAAGTATAAACCTTATACAATGGGGCCTCGATTTACAATGCTAATCCGTTCCCAGAAACGGATCGTATGTCGAAATATCGGAAGTCGAAGCGAATTTTCCCATAAGAAATAAAGGGATTTGAATTAATCCGTTCCCCACCCTCCAAAATATTAACATAAAAATACATTTTATACTGAATACAATGTTTTTTCTAACTACAATACAGTACCAAAACTTCACTTACCTTTATGGAGGGATTTTGATGGCGTATGGAAGATGGTGATGAGGGGGGAGGAGGAGAGTTGTTACTGTTTGGAAGGGGAGTCCCCTTCCATTATCACATCAGGCAGTGATGTTTTCTCTGGGGTACTCTCTCTCCTACGTTTTGCCTGAATACCACTAGGACCTGGTTGTGGTTCAGTGCTTGTTTGTCTCGCTACAAATTTGTCAAGAGACATTTGTTTTTCCATTCGATTTAACATTTGTCTGTAATGATGCATCACTTTAGCACCCATAATGTCCTTTTTCTTAACCAGTATCGTGGATATCGTTGACTGAGATTTGCTGTACTGCCTAGCCAGTTCACCGACCCGCACACCGTCTTCATATTTATGAATGATCTCTTGTTTCTGCTCTATAGTCATTCTTACATGGGATCTCATATGTTGAGCCTTACCACTGACTTTCTTGGGACTCATGGCGCGATAGAAAATAATTACTTTAATGTTCAAAATGCAAAAAATCACCACAAAAGCGGAATTTCTTATAGGCGCGATTGTCACTAAGCGGGTAGCTGTAGTAAACTGAGGCAGGTCGAACCGCGTGACCGGGAACTACGCGCTCGGCCGACCCGAACGTGTACCAACAAATATCGGATGTCGACGACACCATCGGATGTCGAGTCGCATTTTTTGATGAAATTTATATCGGAACTCGAATTTATCGTAAGTAGGGGCAATCGTATGTCGAGGTGCCACTGTATATTATATATCATGAGAAATTCAGAAACATAAAATACATTGAAAAAAAATTTCATTAAAGTACAGGTATATATTTTGAACCGCATACTCATCCTGTGAGCCTTAGTTTACTGTGCACCCCATAGTCATCACGTCACCCAAGGGGTCCATGTAATTACCCAAAGCAAATTACCCCCGAGGACCAGGCCTCCTCCGGTTTGGTTTTTGGTCCACCAGGCTGTTTGACGCAGCTGTCATTTACACACATTACATTTATATGTGGATAACTAATCAATCATTGACTTTAACATTAGTAGCTCAACATCTATAAGGATGATGAATTGATTTATGAGCGCCGGGCACTCAAAACTAACTAGCCTAATTTGCTACTTTTATATTTATTTAATTTTATTTATATATACAGTACAACCTCGATTCAACATACTATATGGGACCAACCCCAGTTCGTTGGAGCGTTGGATTCGTTGCAAGAGGTGACCTTCAGGAGGCGTTTGTGTCAGTCTTTTTTTTTTCTTGTACACAATAAAAATGCATTATCATATTACATACTATACCTATATATTACTTCTCTACTAAGAAATACTGTAATTCATAAATTTACCTTATTGTTGAAGTTATATCCATCTTGAAGTTTTGTGAAGTTGTGAATGCTCTACAGTAAATACGTACTGCAGTGCATTATGCCGTTAGCACTGTGTTGATTAAAAGTAGTTCTGCTGTATGTTGAGTACTACAATACAGTTTATGAAAACTATTGTACACAAAAATTACTGCAACTTTAATTTTAACACTGAGTACACACTTAAATTTAACACGTGTTCTAACTGTTCATGTTGCACACGATGTTTTTAGATGTTTGCATCAGCTTTGCTGGTGCTCGCTGCTGCTGTGAGTTCAGCCGCTTCTGAGCTAGTGCTGGCTGCTGTTGTACCAGTGCTGGGTACAACTGTGCTTGTGCTGGGTATGGCTGTTCTCGTGCTGGGTACGGCTGTTCTCTGCTGGGTATGGCTGTTCTCGTGCTGGGTACGGCTGTTCTCGTGCTGGTTGATTTTCTGCTACTAGTTGTTGCAAAATATTGCTTCGTTTTTGGCATTAATAAGGCACTATTAGTAAGCCCCTGAGACATTTTGTTTTATAACCAAAGAGCTGTAGTAAAAAAATGGTCAATTCCACAATTATTCTTCCACCGGCCGATAAATACTGTACGTCAATCGCAGACAAAGCTAAGGGCACTGGGTGCATACTGTACGAATGCAGACTAAGTCTATACGCACACCCTTCAGTTGGCTGGTGTTTAAGCCTGATCCAGTAACATAAATTTCTCTTAAATATTCAATTTACATCAAATTATATATTTTTGTGTTATGTATTTAGTTTAGCAACATTATTACGATAATAAGAGCTATAAAAAATACTTATTTTGAAATTGATTTATTTATTTCATTATTTCGAAGCCATAGGTCACTGAACTGTGGCGACGAAATCGAACAAAACACCGCCTGGTGTTGTGTTCGATTTCCAGTAGCATATGTTTCTCTCAATTTCTCTCAAATATTCAATTTACATCAAATTATATATTTTTGGGTTACATATTTAGTTTAGCAACATTATTACGGTAATAAGAGCTATAAAAAATACTTTGGAACTAATTTATTAATTTTATTTTTCGAAGCCGTAGATCGCTGAACTGTGGCGACGAAATCGAACACAACACAACAAGCATGGTGTATGGACAGGGATTAGACACGTCCACTCGTGCTGGAGTTGTGCTGCAAATAACGTGAACAATTTCTCAAATAGGAGATATCTACCTTATTACAGCATATTTTTGGTCTTATTTAGTTTAGTTTAATTAGGATAATAGAGAGTTATTAAAACACCAGTTTTAGAAATGATTTATTAATGTGAAACGTTCAAAGTCATGGGTCACTGAACTATGACAACACAGACGAAAGTGAGTGAAACCTCACTGTAAAGTGAAGTTTACTGTACAGTATTCCCTTATCTGTCTACCCTCACTCGTCTTGTTTCATCACAGAAAATGTATAAGAAGATTTCAACATATTAGCTAGCTATTCACGCTTCAGCCTTTAAATTAATTTACAATGATATGTGTGCCACAAATCGGTGAACGAAAATCATTGAAACTCAGTCGTTCACTTCTGTGGACCACTCTGGCTGGTGTTTGGTTAATATGCGTCACTTCTTGTGGACCATTCTGGCTGGTGTTTGGTTCATATGATTCACTTGTTGTGTGGTCCACTTGTGTGGTCCACTTGTGTGGTCCATTTGTGTGATCCATTTGTGTGATCTAACTTGTCATATGAAGGAATTATTAATTGTAATCTGTGATGGGATGGTAAAGTTTTCTACCACTGTGAACTCTGTCCCAACATCGTAAGATTGTGGACCACTTGTGGACCACATGTGCGGTCCACTTGTGTGGTTCACTTGTGTGATCGAACTTGTCATATGAAGGAATTAATAATTGTAATCTGTGATAGAATGTGAAACTTTTCCACCAGTCTGTGAACTCTGTCTCGACGTCGTAAGCAAATCCGAACATCCCCCGCTTCGGCGAACCATTGTTCGTCGAACAGGGTGAGTAAATCCGGCCTGAAAAGTGTGCGAACTAGCCGGAGATTCGTTGAATCGGGGTACGTTGAATCGAGGTTGTACTGTACAAGAGTTTATACATTCTTGTAAAGCCACTATCACACATAGAGTTTCGGGCATGTCCTTGATCCTAATTTTGACCCCGGAATACGACCCTCCAAATTGTTTAACAAAGGTACCCATTCACTGCTGGGTGATCAGAGCTAGGCTAATGTTAAGGATTGGCATCTGGTCAGTCCGCCCCGGCAGATACAGGCGAGTGCTTTACCACTATGCTATGAGGACTGTTTTTTTTTTTAACCCAATTTGGCAACAGGACTCGAGAGAGAGACCATCCAGATGTGCTGCTTCTAAACAGCACATACATAATCACTATAAAACCTCTAAATATCTTTCCGGTAGAACAATTCAAATAAAATTGGTTCAACAACTTGAATTTTTGTATTAAGCTCTTGGGGTAAAGTGTTTGAACCTAAGGATTCTCTCAATCATTGGACTCGAGATCGACCACAAGTACAGTTTCTAAATTAAGCAACTGACATATGTGGAGAGCTGGTGTCACAATTGATATGTTTGTCCTGCACATTTCCACAGTAGCTTGTTTGGGTTCTTCTAATTATCTTAGATATCATTGCAGAGAATCTCGTAGGCATTATATACTGTATATGCTTGTAAGAAGTATAATAATCCTGAGAAATAGTGTAAATTATGTTGCACGAGTGCTTTCAGCTCGATACGATATTCCTTGATACAAGCAAGTGATTGCTTATGATGGTTAAGTAACATAGTTCATTCATGTGCGCGTGCTTGAAGAGGAAATGTTATCCACCGCCCCATTGTAAATATTTGTGGCTTTCAGACCATACGACCGCGGCTTACCCTCGCCGCGGTCGAGGGTAAGAACACCTGGATGTATACCCAGTATTACAAGTAAACATTAGCAATAACAATTATGGAAAGTTCCTTGACCTATACATATCTCCTCTTGAGAAGACAAGAGACTGAACTTCAGCATCCACATACAACACATATGGGGGTGCTGAGAGTTTTTATTATTATTATTATTATTATTTTCTACCACAGACGTGGCCACACATTTACAATGCTAACCAGCATATATACATTTTCTTCTGTCCTCCATGGACAGGGTTAGAGATGTGTTAAACATATAGTTCAGGGGTTGATTGATTGCTCATTGAGGGTTGGTTGATTGAACAATCAACCACAGAAGGTGATTCGGTGCTTTTAAAATGCTAAGCTAACCTACATAAGTATCCACTCAATTTAACGGCCTATATGGGGCTGTACCCTAGTCGTTATTTCCGGAGCTCCGTTATTTCCGAAGTCAAGTCGGGTCGGGTAATTTTTCAAGTAACATTCAGGTAGGATATATTTTATACTGTATAACTAAAATTAAATAAAGTTCATTGTGTAATTGCGTTCCAATTTAGTGCCAAGCCGACGATTAAGCCAGCTGGTGGCTGCTGCATATGATGTTTGAACACGGTCTGATCAAGTCCAGATGGGTGGGAAAAAATTGGTTCATTCCTTTGTATTGCAAAATATTTCATGTATCAATCAGTGATTGTTAATATTTTCTCAATAAAATTTTAGAGATGTGTTTTGTTTTACCCTGAACAGCGCAGGTAATGTATTTTTAATGTTATGACACAGGCTGTGGCGGCCAGGCCATAACAATGGCGATCAAGACTTGCCACTGAGAGCTAGCCAAGACGAAATATTTTGAGCTCACCTTTTCTCTGCTAATGATAGAATATACATTTGCAGAGATTAATATGTAGCTTTTGTTTAAAAAAAAGTATCCACTCAATTTAACGGCCTATATGGGGGCTTTACCCTGGTCGTTATTTCCGGAGCTCCGTTATTTCCGAAGTTAAGTCGGGTCGGGTAATTTTTCAAGTAACATTCGGGTAGGATATATTTTATACTGTATAATTAAAATTAAATAAAGTTCATTGTGTAATTGCGTTTCAATTTAGTGCCACGCCGACGATTAAGTCTGCTGGTGGCTGCTGCATGGATGATGTGTGAACACGGTCTGATCAAGTCCAGATGGGTGGGAAAAAATTGGTTCATTCCTTTGTATTGCAAAATATTTCATGTATCAATCAGTGATTGTTAATATTTTCTCAATAAAATTTTAGAGATGTGTTTTGCTTTACCCTGAACAGTGCAGGTAATGTATTTTTAATGTTATGACACAGGCTGTGGCGGCCAGGCCATAACAATGGCGATCGAGCCTTGTCACTGAGAGCTAGCCAAGACGAAATATTTTGAGCTCACCTTTTCTCTGCTATCGATAGAATATACATTTGCAGAGACTAATATGTAGCTTTTGTTGAAAAAAATTAATATCTTGTAATACTATAATAAAATTGGTAAATTGACTTACTTTTATTGAAGCTGAAGATTACGTCATCCTCTGCAGCACTTGTTTTATATTGTTCAGTACTATATACAGGGTACATATAGTATGAACACTTATTTTCAGGCATTCACTTCACACAACAGCTAGCCTTACTACTAATTCACACGAGTTCTAATTCATTCTCGAGTTCTAATTGAGTTCTAACTCATTCACAATTGAAAATTATTTCTACTGTATATTTACACTGTACAGTATCTTTTGTCAAGGCTTAAATAATCATTAACACTTAAAATACTGTATTCTATCAACACTTTTTACACTAATTTATATGCCTTTCAATCATATTTTATATAGTTAGTGGAGGCTACACGACTTTTGATGGGAATTCAGCATCAGCGGGTGCAACATGGCTTGCAGAGCATTCGTTGCCAGCGGAGGCTGCACGACATGTCGATGGGAATTCAGCATCGGCGGGTGCAGCATAGCTTGCAGACCATTCGTTGCCGGCGGAGGCTGCACGACATGTCGATGGGAATTCAGCATCGGCGGGTGCAGCATAGCTTGCAGACCATTCGTTGCCGGCGGAGGCTGCACGACATGTCGATGGGAATTCAGCATCGGCGGGTGCAGCATAGCTTGCAGAGCATTCGTTGCCAGCGGAGGCTGCACAACATGTTGATGGGAATTCAGCATCGGCGGGTGCAGCATAGCTTGCAGAGCATTCGTTGCCGGCGGAGGCTGCACAACTTGTTGATGGGAATTCAGCATCGGCGGGTGCAGCATGGCTTGTAGGGAACTCGTTGCCAGCGGATGCTGCATGACTTGTTGAATTCCCAGTGGGTGCTTTCACGAACCGTTAAAATCATGAATTTATCTATTTTTGTCTGAATCTGATTTTCTCTGGCTAATATTCTGAGACACTGCTCTCAGCCGCGTGAGTTAACAGTAAACAAAGCGGTCACATGGCCAGGCGCAGTACGTTCTAGGTCCGTGGGAAAAAAAATACCTGTTGCGTATACTATAAAAGGTATTTAATAAGAAAACAAATTATTTTGTTTAATAACAATTGTTTTAAAATATTTTATTAATAATAATTTAGAGTTTTCTTCATAAAACTGAATCATTTTGAAAGAAAGTTAAGATTTAATATACCACTCTGGATGATCGCCTGGTCGCCATGTGAGGGGCTGCCGATGCCAAAACAAACCCAATACCAACCGTCGGTAATATCGACTACCAGACCGGTATACGAGGCTCCAGATACCGATCTCCCAAACCGGTCGTTAATACCGACAGATCGGTATAAAAGAGGCCGTTAAATTGAGTGGATACTGTATGTTGAAATACTATAATAAAATTGGTAAATTGACTTACTTTTAATGAAGCTGAAGATTACGTCATCCTCTGCAGCGTTTGTTTATATTGTTCAGTATTATATACAGGGTACATACAGTATGAACACTTATTTTCAGGCATTTACTTCACACAACAGCTAGCCTTACTACTAATTCACACGAGTTCTAATTCTAATTCACAATTGAAAATTATTTCTACTGTATATTTACACTGTACAGTATCTTTTTGTCAAGGCTTAAATAATCATTAACACTTACAATACTGTACTCTATCAACACTTTTTACACTAATTTATATGCCTTTCAATCATATTTTATATCGTTAGTGGAGGCTACACGACTTTTGATGGGAATTCAGCATCAGCGAGTGCAACATGGCTTGCAGAGCATTCGTTGCTGGCGGATGCTCCAGGACTTGTCGATGGGAATTCAGCATTGGCGGGTGCAGCATATCTTGCAGAGCATTCATTGCCGGCGGAGGCTGCACAACTTATCGATGGGAATTCAGCATTGGCGGGTGCAGCATATCTTGCAGAGCATTCGTTGCCAGCGGAGGCTACACGACATGTTGATGGGAATTCAGCATTGGCGGGTGCAGCATATCTTGCAGAGCATTCGGTGCTGGCGGAGGCTGCACGACATGTTGATGGGAATTCAGCATCGGCGGGTGCAGCATATCTTGCAGAGCATTCGTTGCCGGCGGAGGCTGCACAACTTGTTGATGGGAATTCAGCATTGGCGGGTGCAGCATAGCTGCAGAGCATTTGTTGCCAGCGAAGGCTGCACAACATGTTGATGGGAATTCAGCATCGGCGGGTGCAGCATAGCTTGCAGAGCATTCGTTGCCGGCGGAGGCTGCACAACTTGTTGATGGGAATTCAGCATCGGCGGGTGCAGCATGGCTTGTAGGGCACTCGTTGCCAGCGGATGCTGCATGACTTGTTGAATTCCCAGTGGGTGCTTTCATGAACCGTTGAAATCATGAATTTATCTATTTTTCTCTGAATCTGATTTTCTCTGGCTAATATTCTGAGACATTGCTCTCAGCTGCACGAGTTAACAGTAAACAAAGCGGTCACATGGCCAGGCGCAGTACGTTCTAGGTCCGTGGGGAAAAAATACCTATTGCGTATACTATAAAAGGTATTTAATAAGAAAACAAAGAATTTTGTTTAATAACAATCGTTTTAAAATATTTTATTAATAATAATTTAGAATTTTCTTCATAAAACTGAATCATTTTGAAAGAAAGTTAAGATTTAATATACCACTCTGGATGATTGCCTGGTCGCTATGTGAGGGCTGCCGATGCCAAAACAAACCCAATACCAACCGTCGGTAATATCGACCACCAGACCGGTATACAAGGCTCCAGATACAGATCTCCCAAACCGGTCGTTAATACCGGCAGATCGGTATAAAAGAGGCCGTTAAATTGAGTGGATACTTCTACGTAAATACATAGATACACAGATTTACGTATGCTAAAACAGTGTTTTTGCTGTTAGTACACTATACAGTGGCACCTCGATTAACCCTTAAATGGCGCATGGCTATTTAGTTACTCACAAGTTACTCAAAACGCCATATGACGTGTTGTGCAGCTTAAGGGTTAAGTAAGGAATATTACCTGATGCTTGGACAAAGAGTGTTATTGTTCATATCCCCAAACCACACTCAGATAATTATAGGCCCATATCTCTAACATTGTGTGTTTGTAAAGTGCTTGAACACATTGTCCTTAACCGACTTACGTATCGTTTACAGGGGCACCTGTCTCCCCAACTGTTTGGATTTATGCCTGGGCTCAGTACACAACAATGTTTTCCTGACTATTTCGCTCATATTGAAGCTTCTCCTCAAGCAGTCTTCATCGACCTATCTTGAGGTTATCTTGAGATGATTTCGGGGCTTTTTAGTGTCCCCATGGCCCGGTCCTCGACCAGGCCTCCACCCCCAGGAAGCAGCCCGTGACAGCTGACTAACACCCAGGTACCTATTTTACTGCTAGGTAACAGGGGCATAGGGTGAAAGAAACTCTGCCCATTGTTTCTCGCCGGCGCCTGGGATCGAACCCAGGATCACAGGATCACAAGTCCCGCGTGCTGTCCGCTCGGCCGACCGCACCCTAGCAGCAGCAGCAGCTTTTTCCTAGACCTAGCAGCAGCTTTTGATACAGCAAACAGGGAAATCATGCTGGAACGGCTTGCGGAGCTGGGAATACAAGGAAAATTACTGAAATGGATAAAGAGCTATTTGTCTAATCAAACAGCATATGTTTTGTTTAACCACTGCACTGCTCTGCATTAAAATATGGCAACCCTTTGGTACACAGAAAATAGATTCTTTCCAAAAATAATTTTCTCTTCTTATATTGTTAAAATACTGTACAGTCTCTGATCACGGGAAACTAAAAAAAAAAATATTGTATGTGACATACTTTAGCTGCGATGGAGCTGGAAAGTTGAGCAAATTATGGGCGGTGAGCGATGGAGAGCTCAAGGTCACTAGGCCCCGCCATCCTGCATCCTGTTAGG
>WNGS01096814.1:0-10420 GCA_020271785.1 Procambarus virginalis
AGGTGTTTTATCAAGTTCTCTCTTGAACACTGTGAGGGGTCGGCCAGTTATGTCCCTTATGTGTAGTGGAAGCGTGTTGAACAGTCTCGGGCCTCTGATGTGATAGTTCTCTCTTGAACACTGTGAGGGGTCGGCCAGTTATGTCCCTTATGTGTAGTGGAAGCGTGTTGAACAGTCTCGGGCCTCTGATGTTGATAGTTCTCTCTTGAACACTGTGAGGGGTCGGCCAGTTATGTCCCTTATGTGTAGTGGAAGCGTGTTGAACAGTCTCGGGCCTCTGATGTTGATAGTTCTCTCTTGAACACTGTGAGGGGTCGGCCAGTTATGTCCCTTATGTGTAGTGGAAGCGTGTTGAACAGTCTCGGGCCTCTGATGTTGATAGTTC
This sequence comes from Procambarus virginalis, assembly GCA_020271785.1. Taxonomy (NCBI): domain Eukaryota; kingdom Metazoa; phylum Arthropoda; class Malacostraca; order Decapoda; family Cambaridae; genus Procambarus; species Procambarus virginalis. The sequence goes on from WNGS01096814.1 coordinate 386, forward strand.
TCTCTGAACACTGTGAGGGGTCGGCCAGTTATGTTCCTTATGTGTAGTGGAAGCGTGTTGAACAGTCTCGGGCCTCTGATGTTGATAGTTCTCTCTTGAACACTGTGAGGGGTCGGCCAGTTATGTTCCTTATGTGTAGTGGAAGCGTGTTGAACAGTCTCGGGCCTCTGATGTTGATAGTTCTCTCTTGAACACTGTGAGGGGTCGGCCAGTTATGTCCCTTATGTGTAGTGGAAGCGTGTTGAACAGTCTCGGGCCTCTGATGTTGATAGTTCTCTCTTGAACACTGTGAGGGGTCGGCCAGTTATGTCCCTTATGTGTAGTGGAAGCGTGTTGAACAGTCTCGGGCCTCTGATGTTGATAGTTCTCTCTCTGAGTACCTGTTGCACTTCTGCTTTTCAACGGGGGTATTTTGCACATCCTGCCATGCCTTCTGGTCTCATGTGATGTTATTCCTGTGTGCAGGTTTGGGACCAGCCCCTCTACTATTTTCCACGTGTAAATTATTTTCATCTGTGCCATTTAGCCTCCTGCAGTTGTCATTTATTTATTTCACCTCTTTTTTTCTAGCTTCTATTTATCCATTTCCTATTCTTCCTTTTTTCCTTAATTCTTGCACTTCCTTTATCCGATTCGCTTATTCTTTCCTTTTCTAGTTTTCATACATTTTATCTTATTTTTACCTTTCATCGTATTCTATCTTATTTGTCTTACCTACTTCTGACCTTTCCTATCGCTTTCATACCTTACTTGTCTCTTCCACACAACGTGATAGTGGTCCAGGACATTCATCTTCTGATGAGTAGGTTCATCATCATATCTTCAGCCCCGTTATTGTGACTCACCGTCTCCAGAAATTATTATGCACCTCTCCCACCTCCGCTCTACGGAATACAGATTTAGGTTTTTTAGTCGGTCCCAATAATTTGTATGTTTTACTGAGTGGATTCTAGCAGTAAAGGATCTCTGCACGCTCTCCAGGTCCGCAATTTCTCCAGCTGTGAAAGGGGCTGTCATTGTGCAGCAGTACTCCACTCTAGAGAGCACTAGCGTCTTGAAGAGTATCATCATTGGTATAGCATCTCTAGTGTGAAAGGTTCTTGTTATCCAACCTGCTATCCATCTAACCTAAGCAGCATTACCATGTGTATAATATACACATGGAAAATACTGGAGGGCCAAGTACCAAATCTACACAGTAAAATAACAACGTACTGGAGTGAACGATATGGAAGAAAATGCAGAATAGAACCAGTGAAGAGCAGAGGTGCCATAGACACAATCAGAGAACACTGTATAAACATCAGAGGTCCGCGGTTGTTCAACGTCCTCCCAGCGAGCATAAGAAATATTGCCGGAACAACCGTGGACATCTTCAAGAGGAAACTAGATTTATTCCTTCAAGGAGTGCCGGATCAACCGGGCTGTGGTGGGTATGTGGGCCTGCGGGCCGCTCCAAGCAACAGCCTGGTGAACCAAACTCCCACAAGTCAAGCCTGGCCTCGGGCCGGGCTTGGGGAGTAGAAGAACTTGTCCCTCTTGTCAGGGAGCTGTGAGTGTGTGAGAGGTTCTTCACATGTGTTTCACCATATATGGATGTCTATAGATGAATACTGTGTAGCATTCATATATACACACTCCCTGATGCTTCCACACATGTTGTTCTGTTTAAGGCTCTTTATTTTATTATTATTATTTATCGAGTTGTTCATACATACATATTATTATTTATCGAATTGCTCATCCATACACATATATATATACCCATACACATATACAAATATGCATACATACACACACACACATACGTACACATGTATATATACCCATATACATATGCATATACATAACTATTCACCTACATACATACTCAATTTTTCAATTATGGGGGAAGGATATCTGGTTAGTATATCATCTGGGAATTATGTACTGTGGGGCTGGGTTATCATCTAGTGAATCGCGGCTCTTGGGCCACCAGCTGTGGGAGTGGGGCGTCTCATCTTGGGCCACCAGCTGTGGGAGCGGGGCGTCTCATCTTGGGCCACCAGCTGTGGGAGCGGGGCGTCTCATCTTGGGCCACCAGCTGTGGGAGTGGGGCGTCTCATCTTGGGCCACCAGCTGTGGGAGTGGGGCGTCTCATCTTGGGCCACCAGCTGTGGGAGCGGCGCGTCTCATCTTGGGCCACCAGCTGTGGGAGCGGGGCGTCTCATCTTGGGCCACCAGCTGTGGGAGCGGGGCGTCTCATCTTGGGCCACCAGCTGTGGGAGCGGGGCGTCTCATCTTGGGCCACCAGCTGTGGGAGTGGGGCGTCTCATCTTGGGCCACCAGCTGTGGGAGCGGGGCGTCTCATCTTGGAGCAATCTTTCTAACATTGGATCCTCTAACATTTCGATGGTGCTCCACACCCTGATGGCTTGGTGCTGCAGTCTGATGTTTAATGGCTGTATGTTCAGTAGTTCATGGAGCTCCTGGATTGTCTGGTCATATGGTAGACGGTGTTTTGCTGCTCTCCTTAGCGCCTTATTTTGTACTGCTTGCAGTTTCTGCATGTTAGTTTTCTTTATGGTGTGTAGTGGTACTGGGGGATACTCTAGATGCGGCCGAACTAGAGCCTTATATTTTGGTGTATCTGAATGATGCTTAGGAATCTCCTCAGTTTTCCTAAGGCTGCTGTGGCTTTGTTTAGTCTGTCCCTTACATGAATTTGTATCCCTGTTCTGTTTATCATAAGTCCCAGTATTCTGCCTACCTCCGCATATTGGATCGGATGGTTGTCAAGGATGATGGGGTCCGGGTTTCTTTTCGCAATGTGTATTATCTGAAACTTTTGTTTGTTGGTGCTAATTTTCCATTGCTTCTCAAAGTTGTTTATGAGTTCAATTGCCGACTTGGTCTTGTCGGCTAGTAGCGGCTCTGATGGTCCCGATTGGCATATTATTTGGGTGACATCGTCAGCGTATGTGATGTATTCTCCATGTTGGGGTCTCCAGCAACAGCCTGGTGGACCAAACTCTCACAAGTCGAGCCTGGACCCAGGCTGGGCTCGGGAAGCAGAACTCTTGAGACCCTCTGCAGGTAAGCTCCAGGTAACAGCCACCAACAGAACGCTCACTTTCTAATTCAATTGAAGCTGGTTTTCTGCAGAATAACTTTCCTCACAGAAGTCATAAAAGCCCAACCGGCTCTCAAATATTCATTCTAATTGGGGCTATAAAACCACCCCATTTCATACGATGTGGGACTGCAGTGCTGCCCTAGATGGAGATGGGAGTCTATAAAGAGGGGCCCCTACCGCTAACTGGGGTCCAGATGGGGGGAGGGAGGGAGATGAACATGGGGGGGGGGGGGACATATGTGAGCTGCCCAACATGTGTCGGAGACCCCAGCACAGCCACTACCCCGGAGTAGTCACTATAGCTACAAGCAGTAGTGCCTGAGACCCCAGCCTCTACCACCATCCTGGCGGCGGGTTACTAGCCGCCAGGAGAAAGGTGACTCTTCCTCACTTGGCACATACACTCACAGTCTTCCTGACCCCTCACCCCCAGATGACCCTCCCCCATGTCTCTCCACACCCCGGGGAGGGAACCACAGGGGCTGGAGGCCACTTTCACACCTCACCACACGTGATCTCGGCCCCACACACCGCTGACACCCTGACACCACCACCTCACTCCTCCCATGTTCCTCTGGCGCCGCCTGTAATAACCTCCCACAGGCAGGGGGGGGGGGAGGGGAGACAGGGACAGGTCTTGGAGCACCCCACAGTACAGCCTCGGACGAGGACCATCTCCAAACACCATAAGGAAGCAGTTAACATCGCTAGACACAAGTGAGGCGAAACCAAACCTGAAACTCTGGTTGGCAACAACAGTGCCATTGATCAACACACCACCTCGCGATGACTTCGGGGCTCAACGTCCCCACGGCCCGGTCGCCGACCCGGCCTCCTGGTTGCTAGACTGGTCAACCAGGCTTGGAGAGGAAAACTAGAGTTTGGACTACATTCTAAAACCACTATGCTATACAAGAAGACCCATATGTAAGCTTGGAAGACAGGGACAACCTAGGAAGGAAATATCAGAGTCACCTTAAAGAACACAATAAAGTAGCCGTCACAACTGCAAGAAAAAATTAATTTCTTGCAAATGAATGCAAGAAATGACAATGACAGGTTGGATAACAAAAACTTTTCACACTAGAGATGCTATACCGATGATGATACTTTTCAAAACGCTTGTCCTCTCTAGAGTGGAGTACTGCTGCACAATGACAGCCCCTTTCAAAGCTGCAGAAATTGTTGACCTGGAGAGCGTGCAGAGATCCTTTACTGCTAGAATCCACTCAGTAAAACATCTAAACTATTGGGACCGACTAAAGAGCATAAATCTGTACTCCCTTGAGCGCAGGCGGGAGAGATACATAATAATTTACACGTGGAAAATATTAGAGGGGCTGGTCCCAAACCTGCACACAGAAATAACACCACATGAGACCAGAAGACATGGCAGGATGTGCAGAATACCCCCGTTGAAGAACAGAGGTGCAACAGGTACTCTGAGAGAGAACTATCAACATCAGAGGCCCGAGACTGTTCAACACGCTTCCACTACACATAAGGGACATAACTGGCCGACCCCTCACAGTGTTCAAGAGAGAACTATCAACATCAGAGGCCCGAGACTGTTCAACACGCTTCCACTACACATAAGGGACATAACTGGCCGACCCCTCACAGTGTTCCAGAGAGAACTATCAACATCAGAGGCCCGAGACTGTTCAACACGCTTCCACTACACATAAGGGGCATAACTGGCCGACCCCTCACAGTGTTCAAGCGAGAACTATCAACATCAGAGGCCCGAGACTGTTCAACAAGCTTCCACTACACATAGGGGACATAACTGGCCGACCCCTCACAGTGTTCAAGAGAGAACTTGACAAATTTTCACTCAGTCTGCAGATATCGGAGCCAACGAGAAATGAAAATATTTTAGATTTGGTCTTTACGAACAATGAAGACATTATCAGAGACATTACGATATCAGATACCACATATTCAGATCACAAGCTCATTGAAGTGCAAACGACCATCAATACTCAGAATAGACCTAAAACGTTGATAAAGCGAGAGGGGCTATTCAGTAAATTCAATTTTAATAATAAAAGGATAGACTGGGAGATAATAAACAGGGAACTTACAAACATTCCATGGGAAACTGTTTTAAGTAATACAAGTCCTACAGAAGGAATAGAAAAACTGACTGCGGAAGCGTATCAAGTCTGTCTGAAACATGTTCCCTTGAGGAAAGCCAGAAAGAGATCTAACGTAGAAAGAGAACGCAGACGACAGTATAAACGCAGGAAAAAAATAACGGAACTGCTTATGCAGACACGAATTTCCCATCAAAGAAGGAATAATTTAAATAGGGAGATTGAAGAAATCGAGTGGAAATTGAAACACTCATATGAAACTGAAGAAAGGCAGTTAGAACAGAAAGCAAATCAGGAAATAAAGAAAAATCCAAAATATTTCTTCTCATATGCGAAATCAAAAGCAAAAACCACTGCCAGTATTGGACCTATTCGTACAAGTGAAGGTTCATACACGGAGGATGACAAAGAAATTAGTGAAATCCTAAAAAAGCAGTATGAGGACATGTTTAGCACTCCAATAAACAACATGAAAGTGGAAGATCCAGATAATTTCTTTATGCGGGATATTCAAACCCCTGTAAATATAACTGATATCAACACGAGCGCACTAAATTTTGAAAGAGAAATTGAAAACATGCCCATGCACTCGGCCCCAGGTCCTGACTCATGGAATTCAATATTTATAAAGAAATGCAAAGTGCCAGTAGCACAGGCACTCAGTATAGTGTGGAGGAAGAGCTTGGACACGGGGGAGATACCAGATGCGCTTAAAGCAGCAGACATTGCCCCTCTACACAAGGGAGGGAGCAAAGCATTGGCAAAGAATTATAGACCAGTTGCACTAACATCGCACATAATAAAAGTATTTGAGAGAGTGATTAGGAGTCAGGTCACCAATTTCATGGAGACCAATGACCTTCACAATCCAGGCCAACATGGATTTCGAGCGGGAAGATCGTGCCTCTCACAGCTACTTGAGCACTACGACAAAGTCACTGAGGCATTAGAAGAAAAACAGAATGCTGATGTGATATACACGGACTTCGCAAAGGCTTTCGATAAATGTGACCATGGCATGATAGCACACAAAATGAAGTCAATGGGAATATGTTGGATGCCAGTTCACCCTCACACATAGGGNCCAAAGAAAATTAGTGAAATCCTAAAAAAGCAGTATGAGGACATGTTTAGCACTCCAATAAACAACATGAAAGTGGAAGATCCAGACAATTTCTTTTGCGTGATATTCAAAACCCTGTAAATATAACTGATATCAACACGAGCGCACTAAACTTTGAAAGAGAAATTGAAAACATGCCCATGCACTCGGCCCCAGGTCCAGACTCATGGAATTCAATATTTATAAAGAAATGCAAAGTGCCGGTAGCACAGGCACTCAGTATAGTGTGGAGGAAGAGCTTGGACACGGGGGAGATACCAGATGCACTTAAAGTAGCAGACATAGCCCTCTACACAAGGGAGGGAGCAAAGCATTGGCAAAGAATTATAGACCAGTTGCACTAACATCGCACATATAAAAAGTATTGAGAGAGTGATTAGGAGTCAGGTCACCAATTTCATGGAGACCAATGACCTTCACAACCCAGGCCAACATGGATTTCGAGCGGGAAGATCGTGCCTCTCACAGCTACTTGAGCACTACGACAAGTCACTGAGGCATTAGAAGAAAACAGAATGCTGATGTGACATACACGGACTTCGCAAAGGCTTTTGATAAATGTGACCATGGCGTGATAGCACACAAAATGAAGTCAATGGGAATAACGGTAAAGTAGGACGCTGGATACTCAGTTTTCTGTCTAACAGGACTCAGCGAGTAACGTCAACCATATAAAATCTAGTCCAAGTGCAGTTAAAAGCTCTGTACCTCAGGGTACAGTCCTTGCACCGCTGCTTTTCCTTATTCTCATATCAGATATAGACAAAAATACAAGTCACAGCTTCGTATCATCCTTTGCAGATGACACAAAAATCAGTATGAAAATTACCTCGGCTGAAGACATTGAAAAACTTCAAGCTGATATTAATAAAGTTTTCGATGGGCATCAGAAAATAACATGATGTTTAACAGTGATAAATTTCAGGTACAGTTAAAAATGAGGACCTTAAACATAATACAGGGTATAAAACACAATCAAATGTACCCATAGTAGGAAAACAGCATGTCAAGGATTTGGGAATAATGATGTCTGACGACCTAACGTTTAGGGAGCATAACCAAGCAAATATTGCGACAGCCAGAAAAATGATAGGATGGATTACGAGAACTTTCAAATCCAGGGATCCATCACAATGTAGTTGTACTCTTCAAGTCGCTTGTGTTGTCCCGTCTTGAGTAATGCTCAGTACTCACTTCCCCTTCAGAGCAGGAGAGATTGCTGAAATAGAGGGAATACAGAGAACATATACGGCACGCATAGACGCGATAAAGCACCTAAATTATTGGGATCGTCTAAAGCTCTCCAATGTACTTTCTAGTACTCCAAATGTACTAGAAAGGGGCGAGAGAGATATCAAATAATATACACCTGGAAGATACTGGAGGGCCAAGTACCAAATCTACACAGTAAAATAACAACGTACTGGAGTGAACGATACAGAAGGAAATGCAGAATAGAACCAGTGAAGAGCAGGGGTGCCATAGGCACAATCAGAGAGAACTGTATAAACATCAGAGGTCCGCAGTTGTTCAACGTCCTCCCAGCGAGCATAAGAAATATTTGCCGGAACAACCGTGGACATCTTCAAGAGGAAACTAGATTTATTCCTCCAAGGAGTCCAGACCAACCGGGCTGTGGTGGGTATGTGGGGCGCTCCAAGCAACAGCCAGTGGACCAAAGTCTCACAAGTCAAGCCTGGCCTCGGGCCGGGCTGGGGAGTAGAAGAACTCCCAAACCCATCAACAAAAGATAGTATAATAGAAGACCCTGACTGTGATCAAACTGACCAGGATTCTGATAATAGCAGGATTGTGGTGATATTTAGCGCTGTGCTCCATGGAGGGAGGAGTAAGGCTGTGGGAGGGAGGGTTGTGGCCTCGTCTCTGACTGTGTGGTGTGACGGTGTTCCCCCCCTTCTAATTCTCCCACGCCTGCTGTAAGAGTCATGTCCACTATTCCCGAGCGTTCTCTACATTGCAGGCATCAATTGAACATATGGGGAGAGAACAGTATTCTCGAAGAGCCGAGAAATTTGCGAAAATGTAGCATTTTGGCCTGTGGGATAGGCCCTTTAGGGAGCCAATATGGCGCTGGCAAGTCTGTTCTCCCGCCAAAACTGTGTGACGTCAGTGGCCAGATTGGTCACCGTCAGCGACATGGCACTGGGAGCCAATGAAAACCAACTTTGGGGAAAGTGACGTCACATAGGCAGGGGAGTCCAGCCGTGTTGGCGCCAGGAGATATCAGTCTTTCACGACACGTCCGAGAGGTAGGACGCGCGATCGGTCGTCCTGTCAGAGTGACGGATTTACCGAACTCGGTGGATTTAAGCGTCTCCAGTTGTTGGCACGCACTCTGTGAGGTCTTCCTGCAACCCAGAAGTGGCTCAGATAAGGAATTGACAGAATATTGAGCAACAAGTGCTCAGGGGACAGGTGCGTTGCAAGAAGTGGGCCGGGCATCGACGTGTGTCGTCGTTGGCAGTTCACCAGTATAAGAGACAGCTTAGTGGCCGGGCCACCCACCGTGAGTGAACCGGGTTGACAGCCTTGCCAACCAGGTTGAACGTGTGATCGACGATCCTGTCAAGTTTGACAGTAAACCCACCTTCGTGGAACCCTACGAGTCAACAGTTGGATGCAAGCACGTCGAGAAGTCTTCCCAAATACCTAGCGATATATCTAGACGACGAGGGAATTGACAGTGTTGTGAGCTTCAAGTGCTCTGAAGTCGGGTGCTGTGCGTGTGAAGCTTAAGCAGCATCGTCTGGTACGGCTGGTAACTTCACCGTGACTTCGTAGTGGTGAGAGGCAGTTCCTCTGGGAGTACAGTGACAAGGACTAATTGGGAAACGTGCGACGACCGCCGAGACGTAGGCTGGCTGCCGTAGTTGGGAGGAAAGTTGACGGCCAGGAGACCGACTTCGCAACTGCGACGTACTGTAGAGGAAGGAGCACGGACCTGCTGTGTACAGAAGCGGCGAGACGCGACATCCTAAGGGTGGGCTTGTGTTTCTGGATGGTGAACGAGGCGAGAGCCTGGACCAGGAGCTACAACCCAACTGTCATCCTAGGATAGGTGAAGTAGGTGTTTACAGTACCCTCCCATTCCCCTTTAGTTAGCTATATACATATCTTGTCAGAATATTTATATGTCGTGAGCAAGTCTCACTTGAGTTTAAGTCACAGAGAGCACAGTATGTGGTGAGGCTACCCAGAGCGCTCACAGTATCAGTTTACATATATATCTATGTGTGGTGTGTGCAAGCACCAAGATTCATCAGAGAATTTACTGTGACTATTATTAATCTACAGTGAGTATTATTATTATATGTATATTGGTAGTAAACCAGATATTGGTGTATTGATCTCTATAATCTATTGATATAATGCCTGTGGATTGATCTCATAATCTATTGATATAAGTGCCGTGTGTTGATCATAATCTATCGATATAAATGCCCGTGTGTTGATCTCTATGATCTATTAATATAAATGCCTGTGTATTGATCTTCATGATGTATATATATATATATATATGCCTGACATTTTATTACTGATTTATATGACCATGCTGTGTACTGAATAATATCATATACGTGGAGTGATCGTCAGTGATATCTCTTTAAGAGAAAGTATAGATATAAAGAAAAGTTTCAGTGATCAAGTGAGTGCATTCACAGTAAATATTATTAAGA
>WNGS01096820.1:0-11382 GCA_020271785.1 Procambarus virginalis
CATAAGAAACAGGGCTATATCAAGGAACATATAATCTCTTCCCACAACCAGACCATCACCAGAGAAGTCTTAACAAAAAACACGGAAATTATCGATAGATTCAACGATAGCAGGCGGCTTGATATCTGCGAGGCACTACACATTAAGAAATCAACACCAGCAATCAACAGCCAATTAATGCACAATATATTCTACCCACTTCAAGACTCCGCTCCAATATAGAAGCATCAAGAAATATGGACCAATAGGCCCTCTGCAGTTACTTCCATTCTTCACTTAGCTTATACCCATTGTTTTGTGTTCTGGCTTGTGTTGAAAGTTTGTTTTCACCTCATCCAAAACTATTGTAACATATACACCTCACCGAAATGCAGGTATAAAATGAAAGCTGTTTAAACTCTGTATAGTGTTAGTTGTGTGTGTGTAACCTAAAGTCTTTGAAAATGTAATAAGTTATTACGAAACGTGTTCTAGTGTCGCATCAGACTAGCAATAAAAATGAATTCTGGAGAACTGATTTTTCAATTACCATTGACAATGAAAAGAAAACACAACAAATATAGAGAAAATTCGTGTTAGAATTATTAATCTAACTTTTTCGGTCATATTTAATAATATATATAATATATATATATTATATATATATATATATATATATATATATATATATTATATATATATTAATATATATATATTATATATATATATATATATATATTATATCTATATATATATATATATATATATATATATATATATATATATATATATATATATATATATACACACATCACAAAGAACTCTTTGACCCGGCCAGGATTCGAACCCATGCCGTCCAGGATCACCCCTAAACGTACACAGTACCGTGACCATCACGGTACTGTGATGGTCACATATATATGTACTACATATATATATATATGTATATATATAAAGATGTGAGAAATATATATATGTATATATATGTGAGAAAGCTGCATGAACGCGCAAGCCATATATCACTAAGAACTCTTTGACCGGCCAGGATTCGAACCCATGCCGTCCAGGATCACCCCTAAACGTACACAGTACCGTGACCATCACGGTACTGTGTACGTTTAGGGGTGATCCTGGACGGCATGGGTTCGAATCCTGGCCGGGTCAAAGAGTTCTTAGTGATATATGCTTGAGCGTTCATGCAGCTTTCTCACATATATATACATATATATATATTATATATATATATATATATATATATATATATATATATATATATATATATATATATATATATATATATATATATATATATATATATATGCAAACAAGCCTGAATGGTCCCCAGGACTAGATACAACTGAAAACTCACACCCCAGAAGTGACTCGAACCCATACTCCCAGGAGCAACGCAACTGGTATGGTCCTCACGTGTTGCCCCAAAAATGAGGTGATTTGATAAAATGCTATGCCCAAGATACCATCCAGGTGCCGGCGGGGAAGTGGTTCATATAGCTCAGGCTATCACTTCCTTATGTCCAGTCGTGATGGTCAAGTGGTTTAAGGCATCCCTGTACATACCAGTTGCGTTGCTCCTGGGAGTATGGGTTCGAGTCACTTCTGGGGTGTGAGTTTTCAGTTGTATCTAGTCCTGGGGACCATTCAGGCTTGTTTGCATTTGTGTTCCTCACGTGTTGCCCCCAAAAATGAGGTGATTTGATAAAATGCTATGCCCAAGATAACCATCCAGGTGCCGGCGGGGAAGTGGTTCATATAGCTCAGGCTATCACTTCCTTATGTCCGGTCGTGATGGTCAAGTGGTTTAAGGCATCCCTGTACATACCAGTTGCGTTGCTCCTGGGAGTATGGGTTCGAGTCACTTCTGGGGTGTGAGTTTTCAGATATATAATATATATATATAATATATATATATATATATATAATATATATATTATATATATATATATATATTGTTATGTGCCCTCTCCTATCTCTCTCGTTGCCAGCTTAAGAGTCATATCAACTCTCTCTACAATGAGAAACTTACATTTAAGTCTGTAGGTAAGGGGAAAGAGGCGCCCGGATATAAATGAAAAAGTATCCCCTACTGCAGATATGACGTTTTGGAATGGACGCTAGCCGTGTGCGGATTGGATGACTCGGGTCACGGGCGACCAATTAGAGCCCGCCGTGACGTCACCGAGTGTCCCAGGCGGCGCCAACGTCAGATTTGACCTGACAGCGAAGGGGAGAGGACGCTCCTCTGTCAGCTCTCAAGGATTGGAGGCTAAACAGGCCTTTCTCAGTGGATAGAGCTAGCTATCGCAGCCCACCTGATACATAGGAGGCCCCGCGCTTCTGGGAAGCAAAAAGAAACCAAGTAACTTGGTTTCTTTTTGCTTCCCAGAAGCGCGGGGCCTCATATGTATCAGGTGGGCTGCGATAGCTAGCTCTAATCCACTGAGAAAGGCCTGTTTAGCCTCCAATCCTTGAGAGCTGACAGAGGAGCGTCCTCTCCCCTTCGCTGTCAGGTCAAATCTGACGTTGGCGCCGCCTGGGACACTCGGTGACGTCACGGCGGGCTCTAATTGGTCGCCCGTGACCCGAGTCATCCAATCCGCACACGGCTAGCGTCCATTCCAAAACGTCATATCTGCAGTAGGGATACTTTTTCATTTATATCCGGGCGCCTCTTTCCCCTTACCTACAGACTTAAATGTAAGTTTCTCATTGTAGAGAGAGTTGATATGACTCTTAAAGCTGGCAACGAGAGAGATAGGAGAGGGCACATAACAATATATATATATATATATATATATATATATATATATATATATATATATATATATATATATATATATATATATATCTGAAAACTCACACCCCAGAAGTGACTCGAACCATACTCCCAGGAGCAACGCAACTGGTATGTACAGGGATGCCTTAAACCACTTGACCATCACGACCGGACATAAGGAAGTGATAGCCTGAGCTATATGAACCACTTCCCCGCCGGCACCTGGATGGTTATCTGGGCATAGCATTTTATCAAATCACCTCATTTTGGGGGCAAACACGTGAGGAACACAAATGCAAACAAGCCTGAATGGTCCCCAGGACTAGATACAACTGAAAACTCACACCCCAGAAGTGACTCGAACCATACTCCCAGGAGCAACGCAACTGGTATGTACAGGGATGCCTTAAACCACTTGACCATCACGACTGGACATAAGGAAGTGATAGCCTGAGCTATATGAACCACTTCCCGCCGGCACCTGGATGGTTATCTTGGGCATAGCATTTTATCAAATCACCTCATTTTTTGGGGCAACACGTGAGGACCATACCAGTTGCGTTGCTCCTGGGAGTATGGGTTCGAGTCACTTCTGGGGTGTGAGTTTTCAGTTGTATCTAGTCCTGGGGACCATTCAGGCTTGTTTGCATATATATATATATATATATATATATATATATATATATCTATATATATATATATATATATATATATATATATATATATATATATATATATATATGTATATATATGTGAGAAAGCTGCATGAACGCTCAAGCCATATATCACTAAGAACTCTTTGACCCGGCCAGGATTCGAACCCATGCCGTCCAGGATCACCCCTAAACGTACACAGTACCGTGATGGTCACGGTACTGTGTACGTTTAGGGGTGATCCTGGACGGCATGGGTTCGAATCCTGGCCGGGTCAAAGAGTTCTTAGTGATATATGGCTTGCGCGTTCATGCAGCTTTCTCACATATATATATATATATATATTTCTCACATCTTTATATATATACATATATATATATATAGTACATATATATGTGACCATCACAGTACCGTGATGGTCACGGTACTGTGTACGTTTAGGGGTGATCTGGACGGCATGGGTTCGAATCCTGGCCGGGTCAAAGAGTTCTTTGTGATGTGTGTATATATATATATATATATATATATATATATATATATATATATATATATATATATATATATATATATATATATATATATATATATAATATATATTAATAATATATATTATATATATATATATATATATATATATATATTATAATATATATATATATATATATATATATATTATTAAATATGACCGAAAAAGTTAGATTAATAATTCTAACACGAATTTTCTCTATATTTGTTGTGTTTCTTTTCATTGTCATGGTAATTGAAAAATCAGTTCTCCAGAATTCATTTTTATTGCTAGTCTGATGCGACACTAGAACACGTTTCGTAATAACTTATTACATTTTCAAAGACTTTAGGTTACACACACACAACTAACACTATACAGAGTTTAAACAGCTTTCATTTTATACCTGCATTTCGGTGAGGTGATATGTTACAATAGTTTTGGATGAGGTGAAAACAAACTTTCAACACAAGCCAGAACACAAAACAATGGGTATAAGCTAAAGTGAAGAATGGAAGTAACTGCAGAGGGCCTATTGGTCCATATTTCTTGATGCTTCTATATTGGAGCGGAGTCTTGAAGTGGGTAGAATATAATTGTGCATTAATTGGCTGTTGATTGCTGGTGTTGATTTCTTAATGTGTAGTGCCTCGCAGATATCAAGCCGCCTGCTATCGTTGAATCTATCGATAATTTCCGTGTTTTTTGTTAAGACTTCTCTGGTGATGGTCTGGTTGTGGGAAGAGATTATATGTTCCTTGATATAGCCCTGTTGCTTATGCATCGTTAATCGCCTGGAAAGAGATGTTGTTGTCTTCCCTATATACTGAGTTCTTTGAGGCTTATAGTCCCCAAGTGGTCATTTGAAGGTATAGACGACATTGGTCTCTTTCAAAGCGTTCTGCTTTGTGTCTGGAGAGTTTCTCATGAGTAGGTTGGCAGTTTTTTTGGTTGGTATAGTAAATCGTCAATTGTATCTTCTAATTTTTGTCTGTAGGGATAACGTTTTTATTAACAATATCTTTCAGGACCATTTCCTCTGTTTTATGAGCTGTGGAAAAGAAGTTCCTGTAAAATAGTCTAATAGGGGGTATAGGTGTTGTATTAGTTGTCTCTTCATAGGTTGCATGGCGTTTCACTTTCCTTCTTATGATGTCTTCAACGAAACCATTGGAGAAGCCGTTGTTGACTAGGACCTGCCTTACCCTACAGAGTTCTTCGTCGACTTGCTTCCATTCTGAGCTGTGGCTGAGAGCACGGTCGACATAAGCATTAACAACACTCCTCTTGTACCTGTCTGGGCAGTCACTGTTGGCATTTAGGCACATTCCTATGTTTGTTTCCTTAGTGTAGACTGCAGTGTGGAAACCTCTGCTCCTTTCCATGACTGTTACATCTAGAAAGGGCAGCTTCCCATCCTTCTCCATCTCGTAAGTGAAACGCAACACAGAATTCTGCTCAAATGCCTCCTTCAGCTCCTGCAGATGTCTGACATCAAGTACCTGTGTAAAAATGTCGTCAATATACCTGCAATATATGGCCGGTTTTATGTTCATGTCGACTAAGACTTTTTTCTCGATGGTACCCATGTAGAAGTTCGCAAACAGGACACCTAGGGGAGAACCCATCACGACCCATCTACTTGCTTATACATGTGGCCCATCCGGGCTCAAGAAGGGTGCCTCTTTAGTACAAGCTAGGAGTAGTTTCCTTAGAATGTTTTCTGATATGTCAAGAGGAGTACAGACCGGATCACGATACACTCTGTCCGCTATCATCCCGATTGTTTCATCCACAGGTATGTTGGTAAACAGTGATTCTACGTCCAACGAGGCTCTTATCCCTGTGGCCCGTGTTCCCCGCAGTAAGTCAACAAATTCCTTTGGAGACTTCAGGCTGAAGGTGCAAGGGACATAAGGAGTCAGCAAGCCGTTGAGTCATTTCACCAGTCTGGACGTGGGTGTGGGTATCTGGCTGATGATTGGCCGAAGTGGGTTTCCAGGCTTATGTGTCTTGACATTTCCATACGCATATCCAGGTTTATATTCCCCAATGATCCTTGGCAGGTGGAGTCCGGATTTCTTGGCGTTCACAGTTCCGATCAATTTGTTGACCTTTGCTTTCAATTCGGCTGTAGTGTCCTTTGTTACCCTTTGGAATTTAGTTTGGTCAGAGAGTATGAGGTTCATTTTCGCCAGATATTCGTCTTTTTTAAGAATGACGTATATTGGCGACTTGTCGCCTCTCCTGACAACTATCTCCTTGTTCTCACAAAGGCT
Source organism: Procambarus virginalis (assembly GCA_020271785.1). Lineage (NCBI taxonomy): Eukaryota > Metazoa > Arthropoda > Malacostraca > Decapoda > Cambaridae > Procambarus > Procambarus virginalis. The sequence continues at coordinate 6,212 of WNGS01096820.1, forward strand.
CTTAGCTGCCGCTTTGAGCTCGGGGGACAGTATGGTGGTTCTGTAGTTGCCTCGATTCTTTCCTCCTTCTGCAATAAGTTCTGCTTGTAAGGTGTCTTTGCTGGTGACCTTCTTTTGTGCTTCGAGGTCGAATATGTCGTCCAACAGAATCTCCACCTCCACTTTCCGGGCCAACTCACTTGGTCTGGACATAACGTGACAGTTTATACCCAGATTTAGGAGAGTGACTTGGTCCTCAGTGAGGTTGATTCCTGCAAGGTTCAGGAAGCCGTCTCTTGGTCGTGGAATTGCCATAGGTCTTCCATACAACGTTGTTAGTTTCTTGATTATCCTTGTTTCAGTGCTGAGGTGATGTCGGTCTGTGAGGATGTCAAGGTGTTGTTCGATGCGAGTACGGAGACATTCGTCGATGTTGCTGTTTCTCCATTCGTTTGTAGCATTAAGTAGTTGCGTTTTGTTGTCTTTGATTTCATTTTCTGCCTTGTATATCTGATTACGAATCAGATCTTGGCGATATTTTATCGTGAAGGCTTGATTCCTTGCTGCTGGGTCGTGCGTTTTAATATTAGTATATTTTGGTAGCAGTCTTTCCTGTAGACATATATTATTAAATATGAAAGAAGTAAGATTAATAATTCTAACACGAATTTTCTCGTTCTTTCTTATGTTTCTTTTCACTGTTGATGGTAAATGAAAAATCAATTCACCAAAATTCATTTTTATTTCTATTCTGACGCGACACTCGAGCGCGTTTTGTAAAACTTATTACATTTTCAACGACTTTAGTTTACACACACACACACAACTATATCTGAATAGAGCTTAAACATCTTCGATTTTTTATACCTGCATTTGGGTGAGGTGACATGTTACAATAGTATTGGATGAGGTGAAAACAAATTATCAACACAAGCCAGAACGGGGTATAAGCTAAAGGGAAGGATGGAAGTAACTGCAGAGGGCCTATTGGCCCATATTTCTTGATGCTTCTATATTGGAGCGGAGTCTTGAAGTGGGTAGAATATTGTTGTGCATTAATTGGCTGTTGATTGCTGGTGTTGACTTCTTGATGTGTAGTGCCTCGCAGATGTCAAGCTGGCTGCTGTCGCTGTATCTATCGATGATTTCTGTGTTGTTTGCTAAGATTTCTCTGGTGATGGTTTGGTTGTGGGAAGAGATTATATGTTCCTTAATGGAGCCCTGTTGCTTATGCATCGTTAAACGCCTGGAAAGAGATGTTGTTGTCTTGCCTATATACTGAGTTTGTTTAGGCTTACAGTCCCTTCACATTAGTGACGTCGCTGATTCACTAATGGGGAGAGTGTTGGTTTGAAGTGCTCGTATGGTGATCTACGAGGTGGTGCGCCGACAGTGAGGGAGGGGGATGAGGAGAGTGAGAGTAGGGTAGTGTACCCCCTGTAGAGACGTCTGTTATTCCACTTATATACTATTCTTGAATGTGTATCATGATGTTGCAGAAGTATAGAAGTAATGCGATGTAGGAAGGAGCAGGCTAAATCTCTCTTGAAAGAGATTACTGTCACAGCTCTCCCCCGAAGCCTGCTCTTACGGGTTAAGTTACTTCATTAGATGGTAGAGTGGTAGGAGTAGCTGCCTTTACCTCGTAGACTCTGGAGAGGGCGTCGGCTATGATGTTATCCGAGCCCTTAATGAAGAATATCTCCAGGTTAAAGTTCTGCAGATACAGAGCCCAGTGTAGAAGACGTTGATTGTTGAATTTTTGATGCAGTGCTTGTTGCAGTGCTTGTTGCAGAAAGCGTAGGGGATTGTGGTCCGAATAGATGGTAATGGACCTATTACCTTGTAGGTAAGGTTCAAAATGTTGAAGGTTCAGGACGATGAAGAGGAGTTCTTTTTCTATGGTGCTATAGTTCCTCTGATGAGGCTTCAATTTGTAGCTGTAGTAGCTGACAGGAAGAGCCTCTTCGCCACGCTGTTGCATTAGAACACCCCCGATGCCGGTGCCACTTGCGTCGACATTGATGATGAAGGGCTTAGCAATATCTGGAGAGGCGAGAATGGGATTAGAACATAGCAGAGACTTCAGTAGTTCAAAGGCAACGGTCTGTTGAAAGTCCAATGATACCGTTGCTTGGGGCTGGTCAGATTAATTAGTGGTGTCGCTACCGTACTGAAATTTTTTACAAACCTACGATAGTAAGATGCAAGGCCAAGGAAGTGCAGGAGCTGCTTCCTGGTTGTAGGTTGTGGGTAATGCTGAATGGCTTCAGTATGAATGGCTAAAGGAGCTAGAATGCCATTTCCTCTCACATGACCAAGATAACGCACTTTACACAAGGAAACAAACATAGGAATGTGCCTCAATGCCAACAGTGACTGCCCAGATAGGTAGAACAATTGGTTCTTTATAAAGAACCCAGGAATATTATCAGATTGAGTCTCGGCCTGTAAGAATAATGGTGCTAATGAGGGATCCTCCCTCTGCAACTTACGGAACTCCAGCATAGTGGGATTCGGTGGTAGATTCTGATGGTTTTGAGGGACAGCTGTTGAAGCAGAGTCAGCTGTTTGCGGGCGTGCAGCTTGCGCACTGGTTGTCACCAAAACTGGAGGAGAGACTTCATCACTTTCTTGGACCTTTCATATATATATATATATATATATATATATATATATATATATATATATATATATATATATATATATATATATATATATATATATATATATATATATATTCATATATATATATATATATATATATATATATATATATATATATATATATATATATATGTATGTATTTGATGGTTACATGGGTTGATACAAAAATAATACAAAAAGTGCTTAAAGGTTATGAATCTCTTAAAAAACACGACACTAGGAAACATTGATGAATGTCACAGACGGGTTCGATCATTGTTGCAAGTCAAACACTTCTTCGAATTCCTCTGAAGTTGGACTAGTGCCCAAGATGCAACTGGCATTTCCCCTCTGAATCGCAACACTGAGGCGCTGGAACAAGAAACTTTTTGCTCTCTGATCTTTTGTAGCGCTGATCAATTTGTCCCCCAATTCCTTCAGGAACTTCAAGGCCCATTTTCCCCTCGAACCGAGGATCTCCGAGCCGATCGGAACAAAGCTGTAGCAGTATGCCAGACCTCTGTATTTAATAATTTTCTACGATTCCCTGAAAGAAGCAGCACCACCGCTTTCACAAGTGCTGTAGTGGAGGTAGGTACTGGCCAGTGTGGCAGTGCACGTGTAGTCCCAAACCACTTGCTTACCATCCTTCCAGGGAAGCAAGGCGACCCCATCTGGGCACTTCTGAGGGTCATTAGGTCTGAATAAGTGTGGTTCTCTTTGTGCCGGGCAGCGGGCTGTGGCGAGGCTCCTGTTGATGATGTCGTTGACTTCTTCATGTCTTACAATCTTACCCTGTGATTTACGACATACCAGACCATGACGACCATATTGGTCTGCCATCGCAGTTCCGCAGATGCACCTATGTTCGGTGAGAATGGTTGCGGCGAGGCGAAGGCCAACTCCAATGCGGAGAGCGTCATGGCTGAGGCGAGTTCCCAGGGCTGCACTGGGCACAGCAAATAAAAAATCCCCGGCGTGTGGAGCTGTTACCGCTAAGAGGCGGGCTTTGTTTTCAGCATCAGCATTGTCAATCATTGCTGTGACAGTCTTTTCCATTATGGGGCTATCCCAGTGGGACTGCTTGCGGTCTTTTGGAACTTGTGATCGGGGTTGAGAGTGTGCAATGGCGTCCCATTGTGTGGCTGCTTCAATGAACGTTTGATCACGAGTTCCCGCTGTCTCTCTCATACGCTCTGGTAGGATCTTCCCTCCCAATTCATTGGCTGCTGTACATGAGGATAAGAATGCTGGAAGTGCTAACTCAGTTGCCTTTCGTATGCTTATCCCCCCAAATCTCACTGGTAGTGTTGTTTGGTCCCACTGACTGTCATCTAAATCTAGGTTGAGCGCCTTCCTGAATATTTACCTGAGGAGCTCATCATATTGATTTAGAAGTGGGTTGCCAAAAGTGGGTGCACACCTTATGAAGTATGTTAGCCTGGGCAAGGTAAGGCACTTTGTGAGAAGGTAGAGGGCATCATGGGAGTCCAAGTCCCCTATTCTCGCTTCCATCCTCTTTAGGTCTCTAAACTTTTCGTCAAGGACTGCAGCAATGGCATTGTGGCCCAGAGGTGCTCCAAGTAGTGTGCTGTCGGTGGGTTTAATGACTGAGGCTTCTGGTAAAACTGATTTCACTGCTCTAATAATTACCTCACCGGATGCAATAATTTCGCACTTGGAGGGGTTAAGAACGAGACCCATGGTCTCCCCCCGTGTCTTCACCAGCTGCAGGTCTTCCAGAAGGGAGTCTTGTGTGCCTGCCAGAGTGCCATCATCCAGGAACCTGATGTTGAGCTCACTGGACAGTCTGGTTGTAATTTCTCGAACCGCTATGCAAAAGAGGAAGGGTGCAAGTGGGTCTCCCTGTTGAATTCCCTCTGCTGAGGTGACTTCATGTTTGCCAAACAGGAGGGTTGAGTCTTTGCTGTAGCCTGCTGACACAAACGGGAGAATGCTTGGGCAATGTTCCTGTACTGCAGTGAGGATTGCTTCCCTTTTGACCGAGTTGAAAGCGTTTTTAAAATCTAATTTTACTACTGCCTGGTCTTCAGTAAGAGAGTTATCGTAGGCTCGTGCAGCATAGGCCGCTGCTTCACAGCCTTGGGGGACTCCAAACCCCAGCTGGTTTAGTTGCAGCATGGTGGCTGCTTCCATTCGGATACTTCTGACAGCAGCCCTTGCAACTAGGCGGCGAAGGGTATTACCAACGGCAATGGGTCTGATCCCTCCCCCCCCCTTCTTTTCAGGGCACATAGGGATTCACCAAAGAAGAATGGTTTGATTTCATCAGGGATTAACCCGGCGAGGCAGTTGTTGACAAACGTTGTGATTTCTGTCAGGAGCGCTTCTGCAGTTGGGCCAAGAACAGGGTTCACCATTTCTTCACATGTTGAGGTCTTACCCCTGTGTAGCCTCCTGAGGAGCCCGGGGAAATGAAACGATAGCTTTATAAACCTCTGACTCCCGGAGAACGAGAGGTTCCTGGTTAGGGGGGACCCTGACCTGCGGGAGAGGTCCATCTACGGCCCTGACGGCGTATTTTT
>WNGS01096820.1:28026-46268 GCA_020271785.1 Procambarus virginalis
GTTACTAAATTAAAATTAATGAACATTATTAAAATTTACTAAATTAAAATGATGAAACTATGGGGAGTTATTACTGGACCTCCATGTCGCAATCTGAAAAAAAGAAGAAAGAAAGGGGATCTTATAAGATACTGAAGGGGAAATAGATAAGGTCAACAAAAACAGCAACTTGAAAACAATAGGACACGCGAATATACGTGGAGACTGCATACGTAAACGAATCAAAGAAAAGTAAGCAAATTTTTTTACCCTATGCAGTTTGTCAACATATGAAATAAACTGAAGAAGAAGGTGTGGAACCCACTTCCATATATAACGTCATCGCCAGATACTACAAAAGAATTCTGTTATCAGGAAAGTTAAAACACAAAAATGCACAAGGTTTAATATGGCAAACAGACTGGGCATAAGGAACTACTATCAGCTCATTATCGTCACCACCAGCTCACCACACATCACCAACTCACTATCATCACCACCAGTTCATAATAACATCATCAGCTCACCATCATCACCATCAGCTCACCACATCGCAAGCTCCCCACCATCAACCTATTTTCCTGACACCAGTCACACGGGACAGGTAGGAAGTTTCTTGGTCGCATCATCATTCTCAATTCGTTAAGGCGGACCTCCCTGTTGACGTTAGGTGTCCAGTACCTAGTCATCACTTTAGCGTGGGGAACCGTGGGAAAACATAGCTGCAATACTTGAACCACCAACCGCCTCTCATCCCGTATGATCCAACACAGGAGCCATCTGTGGAGCAAGACACGCACTCCAGTGAATTAGAGCATTTTATCAGTATCATTTTTAAAAGTGACATGTACATATATTTACACAACTCGACACACATGTATACAAGTACATAAACACAATGACAAGCACCTGAAGCTCAGTTGGTAGTGTATTCGGCTCGTTAACAATTGATTCTGGGCTCGATTTCCGGTCAGGGCGAGACTATTGGCCATGATTCCTAACAATTATGCCATCGTTTACCTAGCATATTTAGGTAGCTAGTGTTATGGTACCACAGTCAATCATAACATTACTCAGATTTCCTTAAGTCATACTCACCCACAACCTGCATGGACTACTTCCGGGGAATATTTTATTTATATTAGGAAGAATAAATTTGTGTAATGAGAATGATGTCGGGTTGTATCGGCCTTTAATGCATTAATTTGGTCAAGAGCTGAGACTCAGCTCTATCAAGAGCACTTAAAAGAGCTGAGTTGACGAGGCTATAAAAGTCTTGTGGCTTATTGTCATCAATGAGACAAGACCTATCATGTAACGCATCTGTTAATACTCAAATTTAATGACGGTTGAGACATAACCAATCAGAGGCGAGTAGGCCTCTGACGTCATGCCAGACAGAGCCGGCACCAGCCGTGCTCCCAGCAGGCCTCAATATTCTCACAGACCCAGAGTAGGTTGGACCTCGGCTGGCCAGCTATACATCTTGTTGCCTCAATCAATAAAACTACAGAAGTGTCTACTGTGTATAACTACAACCAAGGAAGGCAACGAATACTGGTAGCAGCGGTGTGATTCAGAATTTATTTTCTGAGCTACGAAATCTCAAGTGCCCACATCACGTGTGTGAAGTGCCTCCTGCCACCCACGCATCAATATTCAGTGATATTGTATTGTACCAGTCCGGGGTCTTACCATCAACCACTTCTCTAGGTCAACGTCTCAGAAGTTAGGTCAATTTTTTCCTGTGAGAACGCCATTTCATCAGTGAGGGGAAAGGAAGATTCATGTGCCAGCCATTTTGAATTTCCCGCGCCAGCCATTTTGAATCTCGCGTCACCTGGGAACCTCCGCTCCCACCACCACCTTCACCAACGCCGACAGCATCAAGTCTTGTGAGTGTTTCAAGCTACTGCAATCGTCGTCAGTTATCGTCACAAATTTCAACTGATCATTGTGTGTGTTGTACTGTTATTTAAGAGGAATTGTGGAAAAAAAGGACTTCAACCGTCTGACTAGCATCGCCAGCTCCCACTCACACCGCCACATTGCCTCCTCTCACCATCGCTACAGCCTTCTACACCATTCTACAGTGAACTTCTGTCTACATGCCTCCATAGGAACTGGCCTTCACTCGTCATTCGACGATATAATTATTGTCACGCCCACAACATCACACACATTCCTAGTGTGGGGTCCCCCGAGCTTCGCGCCACTGCCGCCAGGAGCACTGCCTGTCACACCAGATGTAAACAAACCCTCGCATGTGCCTCTTCAGATCTTCACAACGTTCCTCCAATTTTGGCTACTGGTGATTCTCATGAATTGCAACCCTGAGATAAGTAATTATTAGTTGAGAACAATGTGCTAAGTTCTAAAAAGTGACTTACATAATAATATGCATAATATCCTGTGAATTAACCATTCAGTGACTTGTTAAATATTGGAACTGGTCCAGTACTCCATTTCCACAGTTTCCTTGAGTCATTTCAATATGTCCTGCACCTCTCAGTAATTCTATTGTTCATTAATTGTGTTATAGTGTTATTAGTAAATTCAAAGGTGAGAAAAGTAAGAAATAATTGTTTCTAGCAGTTTATTTTGCACAATAGAAATTTGTTTTTGAGATTTCCACAGACAATAGAACATAGAATTTTTTTTTTTATTTCTCCAGACCTAACTTTGAAATTTATCCTTTCAGCATTTTATTTTAAACTTTTACCATAGCATGTTACACATGTGCCTGTGTCCAATATGTTTTTGCTGAACCCATTTTTCTTGCATTGCCACTTGTTGTGTTGAATCATTTTAATGAAATTTTGCAATTGCACTTTCCAGTTTTTATTCTAAATTGCTGTGCTTAGCCTGGTTAATTAATTTACATGCTTCTAATTCCAGCCATATTCATACCAGATTGCTAATTTAATTCACAATTGTGCTTGTTTTTAATTATTTTGTTGCCTAGTACAATTTAATAATTTTTATTGTTTTTACTTCACAATTTTGCATTTTTAATTATTTTGTTGTCTAGTATAATTTAATAATTTTAATTATGCTTTGAATTCACAATTTTGCTTGTTTTTAATTATTTGTTGCCTAGTACAATTTAATTATTTTAATTCTGCCATTCCCTTACCCTAGCGAAGTTTGATATTTTTTTTTTGAGTGTTTTTAATTTTTTTGTGTGTGTACTCTATTCTTATGCCTAGTGTACTTAATTATAATTTGCGATCAACTGCCACTTCCTCGGTAGTGACAATGCCTACCACTGTTGCAACCCCTTCAGACTCAACTGGAACAGTTGCTCGTCCTAATTTACAGAGATCAGCTCAGGAAATGGTTATCCCACTTTTTGCTGGTGAATCCCGCTTATTAGAGTTACGGTTTAGTAAGGTTGAAGCGAAAACAGTTGCACATTTTTCTGAGCCTACTGATGCTGAATACTTGGCAATTGCACGGTCAGCTGTTGACACAACCAAAGGTGATGCATGTTTTGTTGTTGATGAGAAAGCCATTGTTAGCCTCCAGTCTTGGTCTGAATTTAAGGATTTCTTTCACCGGCGCATTGTTAACAAAGGAGACCTCAACCCGTATAGGTTAGTCAAAAAATTGTCAATGCCACCATGCAGCCTGGTGAATCGTTTAATGCGTTTACTAGCCATCTCGATCAGTATCTGTATGCCTTAGTGTCTACTATGATTAGTTCGTCATGGGTAGATAAAGACAATACTCTATCCCCTGAGGCCATGACCAAAATGATAGCATTTGGGACTTTAATGCATTTTGCGTCAGAGCATACTAAATCAATCATCGAGCAACAAAATTTTGGAGTTAAACATGAAATTGGTGAAGTGTTTGAGGCTATTAACAATGCTGCTGATAAACTACCTCCCCGAAGTGCTCAACTGTTGCCATCCTCTGATACTGTGAATGTAGTAACAAGCTATCAGCATCCTCCCACAAACTTTCAAAACTCTTGGTTGCAGAACCGTACCCATGGTCGTAGCTCCCAGTCAAATTCGCCTCCTCATAAGTTGCTGAGACGCCACAGTCTACAACCGTCCACTCCCTCATGTTGGCATTGTGGTAAGAGTAACCATCTCGCAAGGGACTGTTGGTCCACTCCTAGATCATCACCCCCTAGACAATTCTCTCGGTCCCCTCGTCAATCTAATCATTCTAGGCTCCCATACTGCAAGTACCATAAACAAGTTGGTCACTACACTGCGGATTGTAGAGCTAGGCAAAGGACATCTCCACCTCGTAACTCCCACGGTCAGTCTTGGCGAGGCGCACAGCATCCAAGACATTATCAGAACTCGCGTAATTACAACTCCCAGCCCAACTATAATGCAACTTCGAATTATAATACTCGGTCACAGAAAGCTGGAGCTCAGAATGTTCACTCCATGTCATCGGGAAACCCCCAAAGCCATCCGCTAACCAATTCAGGTTAGCCAGTCCTAGTGCCCTCCCTGTGTATGCAGTAGCTACCCAAAATACATTTGGACACTTAACAGAGGAGGACACTGATTCTAGCCCAGTTGTAGATGTTGATGGAACCACGGTGAATTTGACCCAGACGAGATGCAGATATCCCAGACAACATAAGTCACAAGTAGTAGCTTGTCCAGTCTCAAGTGATGGTCCTCTTGTCTCAGCAATTGTATATGGTAGAGTTTTAAAAGTTTTTCTTGACTTGGGTGCAAAAATTAATATTGTCAAGCCCTCAGCTCTTAGAGATATTGCAAGTAAACACCCTACTACAGAAAGGAAATCACCCATACCTTTTCTAAGTGGTGTTTCAGGAAATAAAGTAAAAGTTCAGGGTGAAATTGACCTCCCACTCAAGTTAGACGAGGTCACATTGTCTATAACATGTTTAGTTGTTGACATTATTCATTTTCCTGGAGACATTCTCCTAGGTCCGTTAATTTTGTTGACACCTGCCTTGCTAGCGAAGGTTTGTCAGATCCTTGTCGTGGTAGCATACCCAAGAAAACAGGCACTCGATTGAAGCATCGTAGTTGTGAAGTTGTTAAGGAGAGTGAGTATCGGGACTTTCTGGAAGGGGATGCTCTAAAGGATTCTCGTTGTCTCGCTCGCCTGGCAGCTTCCATCTATGAAGTCAGTGGTTCCACGGCTACTGACACTGTGCTGCACTCTCATTCTCTCACCAGAATAAGAGTTAAGGTTCAGGGAGTGCCTGAGTTGTCGGATGTGATTGCGGAAAGTGAAACGTGTAAAGTGAATGGTACATTTGTTGAACCTTCCTGGCACGCAGTGCAGGATGGTACTGTTACATTGTATATTGCAAACACTAGTAATGGCGACATCCATCTCCAGTCTGGCACCCATGTTGTAGATTTTGCCCATTACTCGTTACCTGTGCGAGTTGTGGATGATGTCTCCATGGATCATACTGTTTGTACTTTCACACCAGGAGAACAGGGATCTCAGCCAGAGATGCAAGCGCTACACCTCAGTCCAACTCATTTTCCTGACTCTGTGGCTCAGCTTTTGGAAATTTTGAACAGGAATAGAGCCGTTGTTGCTCTACCAGGTGAAAAGTTAGGTCTCACTCCTCTTATTACACATAAAATTCCCCTTGAACAAGGAACTACGCCAATTTATGTACCGGCTTACCGTCTTCCCCATTCTCATAGAGCCGAAGCTGATAGACTCGTAGAGGAAATGTTACAGAGTGATGTAATTGAATCGAGTAATTCGCCATGGAACGCTCCATTGATTCTTGTACCAAAGTGAGATGGGACTTGGAGACCTGTAATCGATTATCGGAAGCTTAACAGAGTAACGATACCTGATCGTTTCCCACTTCCAGTCCTAAATGATTTGTTGCAAAGTATTGGTCGAAACTGTTGCAAAGTATTGGCCGAAACAAAGTATTCTCAACGTTAGATTTGTTGCAGGGATTCTGGCAAATCTCCTTGATGAAGAAAGTAAACAATTGACAGCCTTTAGTACTCCCAATAGTCATTTTTATTTCAAAAGAATGCCGTTTGGTTGGCGGAGTAGCCCAATAACCTTTTCACGGCTCATGACGAATCTATTTAGTAGATTGATAGGCAGTCCTCTTCTAGTTTACCTTGATGATCTCATAATCATGTCGCAAGATGTTCAGACTCATTTCCAGAACCCTGAGAAAGTACTTGCAAAGCTCGCAGAAGCTAATTTAAAAATAAAGCTTGCAAAATGTTCATTTTTAAAGGAGAAGATTAATTTCCTAGGTCATACAGTTACACCTTCGGTATTACATTGAATTAATAAAAAATTATTGCTGCCTGTGATTTTCCAATGCCTCGTAACGCAGAAGCCGTAAGACATTTCACAGGTCTTGTAGGATTTTATGGTTCATTTATTGCTGGATTCTCTATTATAGCTGCTCCACTTTACAAGTTGCAAAGAAAAGATGAACCCTTTGTTTGGGGAGAGGCCCAGATCAGTAATTCAAAAAACTCAAGGCAGCCTTGATCTCGTCACCTGTCCTTAGGTACCCAGATTTTTCTAAACCTTTTACGTTGGTTACAGATGCTAGTGACATAGGTTTAGGTGCTGCATTACTTCAAACAGAAGGTCACAGGCATCACTCAATAGCTTATGCCAGCCGTACATTATCTAAAGAAGAGAAAAATTATAATGCAACAGAACGAGAAGCCTTGGCAGTTGTCTGGGCACTTAAACATTTCAGGGATACAATTTATAATTACCCAGTTCATGTTCTTACAGATCACCAACCATTAATTCCCTTGTTCAAAAATAAGAATCCAGTTGGAAAGTTTGCTAGATAGTTGCTCACAATTCAAGAATTCAATCCCACATTTGGTTATATTCCAGGAAAGCAAAATGTTGAAGCCGATGCGTTTTCTCGACACGTAGCTGTGATTCAGTTAAATTACCCAGCATTAGATGCTACAGTAGTTGAGACGGAACAGAGACAAGACCCCATATGGTCACCCATCATTAAATTTTTGACTAAGCAAGATACTCGCCCGATTCATAAACCTCCAGTACCATTGAAAGAGTTAGTTATGTTAGACAATTTACTGTGTAGAATAGTAAAGCTAGGGACAGCCCCGAGAAAAGGTCAGTTAGTTGTTCCAGCTGTCTTGGTACCAACTGTGTTAAAAAAAATTATCCATGATGCTCCCGCAAGTGCACATCCAGAAAAGGAGCGTACACTCCAACAAGTTCGATTGAAGTATTTTTGGCCAAAAATGGCTAAGGAGATTTCTCATTATGTTGACAGATGTTTACCTGCTAAGCAAGGGACATGTTTCAGGACCTAATCCAATTCAGGTGTACCCAGCAACTAAAGCTCCTTGGGAACGAGTATCGATGGATTTGTTGACAAATTTTGCAGAAACAGAGAAAGGGAACAAACATTTGCTTGTAATGGTTGATAATTTTTCATGGTATTGTGAACTAGTTCCTATCCCGAACAAAACAGCAGAAACTATAGCCAGTGCATTCCATGACCAAATAATTTGTAGATATAATGTGCCTAAAGTAATCCTTTCAGACAATGGTCCAGAATTCAGTAATAGTATTTGAACTAGTTTGTGTGATTTATATAACATTAAAAAATGTAGTATCATGCCTTACCATCCAGCAAGTAACGGATTAGCCGAACGTACTAACAGGAAAGTGTTAGCTGCCTTGAGAGTCACATTGAATTTTGATAACAACAATTGGGATGATTTTATACCCTTAATTCAGTGTGCCATAAATTCTTCAATTAATGTTTCTACAGGTGACACACCTCACGCTATTCTTTATGGTACAAATAAGATCCTCCCTAATGAATTGATAAATGTACCTCCTACACCCTTATATAATGTTGATGACTTTGTTGAAGTGAAGCATAGACAGATGCAACTAGTATTCAAGAAAATACGTGAACAACTGTCCAAAGTTACAGCCGAGTTCACTCTAGCAAGGAATGCACGAGCTAAACCCAGTAAAATAACTATCGGATCTGTAGTAATGATACTTAACCAACACAGGTCTGGCCCTATGTACAAGTTAACCAAGAAATTTTTTGGTCCATATAGGTAATCGAGCTTATTAAAGGTAACAAGTACAGACTTAGGAACTTGGTAACAGGAGCGTATATAAATGAACATTTAGACCATATGAAGCTAGCCAAAATGACTGTTGATGAGACTGATGAGGAAGATGACAATGAACTTACCCAGACAGATTCTCCTAATGGGACACCACCTTCTATGGTTGACAGACCACTTGATGTACAGCAACCCCATACTAGCACCTATAATCTTAGATCTAGACCTCTCGTTTCAACCGTGCACTCACCACATGTCCATTGGCTAGATGTTAACGAGGTTATCTCTCAAGATGATAGTTTGTCACATGCAGTTTCATCTGTTCCTGACCTTCAGTCAGAGCCAGAGTTGTATAGTGCTCTGGATGAGCTAGGTGTAGATATCCGCAGAATTTATAATTAAGTGCACTCTGCAGTTATTCTGTTTTTGTTTTGCAAAATTCATTTGCAGTATTTCCACCATATGTGTCTTATTATTACCATTATATATATATAGTATAATGAAGTTTTTTTTCTCAACTTTATTTTGTGTTATAAATTAGATGCCATTAAGGCTACTGCCATTTGTAATTTTTTTTACAGTGCTTGTCATAAAGAGTTTATTAATGTTCTAGCAACCACACTGAGGCCAGTGAATCCTAACTGCTATCACTCAGATGTTAGTCTTCTTGATCCAGGTGTTGTATATAGCTTGTAAATATATTGTACATTAACAAAATTTATTTTTCCTCATTATCTAATCTTAAAATTCATTTGTGGTTCTTAGGTCAGAACTTTTGTTCCATTAATGTAAATATTTGTCTTTAGTTTTGTATTGTTTCTAAGCACATGCCATTAACACATGTTAATAATTTTGTTTAGGCAATACCTTGAGTTGTATTGTTCATATCTGATAAGTAGACATACACATGTTCTTAATACTCTGTTTAATTAAAGCACTGTTACCATGATTTTTCACACCTGATCTTCTTTTAATGTTTATTAAGCAAATTTCACAAGTAAGCCATTATTGAATGCCACCGAGGTCCTTTCAGTATCACTGTAACTATATAGCTAGCCAGAGCTTGTCGACAAGGGACGTCCACTTGGTAGCTTGTCCAAATGGTGTTAATACTCAAATTGTATGACGGTTGAGACATAACCAATCACAGGCGAGTAGGTCTCTGACGTCATACCAGACAGAGCCGGCACCAGCCGTGCTCCCAGCAGGCCTCAGTATTCTCACAGACCCAAAGTAGGTTGGACCTCGGCTGGCTAGTTATACACCTTGTTGCCTCAATCAATAAAACTACAGAAGTGTCTACTGTGTATAACTACAACCAAAGAAGGCAATGAATACATCTACGAGACCACGCGTGATTGGGCTAGAGCGTACGAGGAATGGTTACATGAGTTGAACCTCACTTTGCTATAACACAAAAGAGTTGGGAGAGACATGATTTATACTTAAAAATTTATCAGTGAATTTATATGGTAATTAAAACAGAGTATTAAACGTTCGTGGTACTCGAATAAGGGGACACAGTGGGGCAGTGTGTACGCTAATGATCATCCGAGTCATTAGAAAGAATATTTTCAGTATCAGATAACACATGGAATTCAGTAGAAAGTGATGTTGTGGAAGCAGACAAAATATGTTTTATATGTTGAAATGATAGAGCTCAATACGCTCAGGAACCTGTAAATCAGATGATTAAGAGATGAAAAGTGGGAGCAAAGTGATTAAGCCTGACTCTGATTAAGCCTGAAATGTGTTTGATTATCTACACGTTTTCCAGCTGTTATATACCTTGAATCACCAACCATAACATTGATTAAACATGACCCAGACATGTTATGCCTGCTGTGACAGGGAACGGGGGGAGAAGGAAACTAAACAGAAGGGAGTGAAAATAGAAGGGAAGAAGTGATACCAAATAGAAGGGAGAGAGAATGTGTGGGAAGGATGAAGTGAGAATTGGAGGAAGGGAGTCAGACAGACAGAGAGCCAAGCAAGGTACCCCAGGATTTCCTGCAGGACAGCGGCCAGAAAAGGTAAGAAAAAGCAAACCCCTAACAGGTGGACAGCAGCCACCAACCACAAAACAGACAAGAGGTAGCAGCCTCCACTCCCCTATTTAGGGAAATATGAACCAAATTTTACTCGTTTTCGTTTGTATTATTACTTGGTCCCATAGCCGTCTTCGTAAACACCACCACAGATGTCAGAAGACTCCAGGGACCAAGAAGACAGCAGTCTATACTCCAGCACCTCCAACTGGACCAGGCCTCCCAGCCCAGCCAGCCAAGTGAGAAGATACACGTGCTCAATGTTGTGCAGGTTAGTCAAGCCCTGGCGCCATCTCTCCAACTCTAAAACGATTCCTCTTCAAGACTATTCTTTGGCTGTACCCACTTCCCTGCTCGCCCCCAGGGATATATTAACCTGTATATGGTTAGTTTATTCATCCCCATCTATGTTTAAAAAGAGAGAAAATCTGTTGGTCCTGGGATGGAATCCATTATCTTGGGGACTAGCCTCACACACCTTTGCATGGTTATTGGGGATTTTTGGAGTCTCACAGGGTGGTCTGGGTAAACCCCTTTAAGCCCCTTGAAGGGAAATCGTCCTACAACCTCTTTAATTTAAGTAATCGGTATGTGTGAAACGTGCAACTAAAATTCCCTAGAGTTTTACATTCGTTTACACACCCACTGACCTTGACACGGATGAAAGAACTCTTTACCATTGATGACTCTGAACAATTGTTACTTGTACGCAATAGTCTGCAACTTGTGAACCATGTAAACACTTCTCTTCGTCAGGTTTATGAACACCATTACCCACGATCAATTCACTTAAATTTCTCATGTGGACTGTGAGAAGCATGTAAAGGAGGCTGTTTGATCTAATGATGTATGCTGGTGCCAACAACATTGATGTACTGTAACTGCAGGAACCATACACTGTAAACACATGTCGGTATCTTGACGTATGTTAAGGGGGAGTTTGGTTCCAAAAATGCAATAAATGAAAACTCGTTCGATTTCAATCAAACTTTTTTGACAAGTTTTATATGAAAAGTCTTTCATCTGGTCCAAGTTTCAGCATCTTAGCATAAATAAGAAGGTAGAAAAAAATATTGAAGTAGGTGTGAAAATTATGCCAAAATGGTCAAAAACGATTATCAAACAAAAGTGTCAACTGAAATCATAGCTATAACTCTTTGCTACCACAATATCATATATTAAACAAATATTATAATTAGTTTAATTGGAAAAAAAATTAAGTTAAAAAAAATGATTTTTTTTTCAAAATTTTCTTTTTTCTTTTTTTTTGACGATTTGAATAAAACTTATACACCTGACTGCACGTGAGCCTATCTGTAAGGGTGCCAATTTTGGAGAAAATTGGTTGAATTCAACCTCAGCCACAGATTTTAGAACCTTAGACTATTATTTGCTGTTTTTTTTTCAATTAACATAAACGTTTACAAAACTTTTTCATTTTTTATTAAATTTACATGAAACTTACACAGTATATGTGAAGGGCATGTTTCTACATTTGGTAGACAGCTTTTTTCTCTAACTTCATTTATTGATTTTATAATAGCAATAAACATGCCATATTTGCATAATTTTTGGGGGGGAACATTGAAAATTTGTATTAGGAAAAGTAAAGATGTTTTGGAAATTATCTAACTAGCGAACCTTTATTATATGCTAATGTGTCAGAAACGTTTCACAGAATAATTATATCTGAAACGTGTGTTCTGAAGTGTAGACTTGAAAATGTGTAAAAAACGTTGAAAAAAAATCTCCCTTTTTATTTACGCTGCAGTACTGAAACTTGGGACAATTTCAGCACTTTTCATATACAACTAGTCAAAAAATATTGATTGACATTGAACAACTTTTCCGAAACTGTTCTATCGCTCCCTTAAAAGTAACCTAGTGTGTAAACATGTTAAAAACCACAAAAGTGACGACTCATATTAACAGCAGTTTCAGATTGCTACAGCGACCGGCTTTATTAAAATGTCAATGTAAATGTTTACATTTTTAATAAAGTCAATGTAAATTACATTTACATTGACTTTATTAAAAAGTCAATGTAAATGTAAGGTGCGATCAAATGGTCGAAGCTTCTCTTCTAAAAATCACCAGCAACTCTCAATCCATTGTCATGGGTGATTTTAATTCTAGACACACTAGCCTGGGTGACAACAAAACAGACAGAAATGGCAGAGTCATTGTGAAATATTTAAGAGACAATAACATGTCTGTATTCAACTTTGACTTCTCTAACGTTACACACCTCAAGGGTGGCAGGCTTGATTATGTTATTGGTCACGGTCTCATCGATAATGCTGTCGGAGAATCAATTGTTCATGAATTAGTTAGTGATCACTTTGCCATATTCAGTTCATACACTATCAATAATGTCAAATCCCTAAGCTTAGAAAAAATAATATCCCTGAAAATTTACACAAGCACTTCAAATTCCGCATTTCTGAATGGTATAACACTTACTGTTTTACTACTGTCAATGCATTATAAGAGGACCTGGTCACTGAAGTAACCGTTTTTTATGACAATATTGTAAAATCCACACGACCCCAAAACAGTGAGGAAGGGACAGAGGTGGTTCACTGACGCCTTAAGCCCCTGCATGACAGAGTTCTATTCCTAGTTGAGCAGTATAAAACACACAAAACAACTGACACCCTCAACATATTTCTTAAAGCCAGCCGAGAGTTAGGCAGCTAAAGGAACAGGTGTATAACCAGCACTGGGAACAGTTTTTGCAGGGCATCAATCATGCAACATCCTCATCCCAAATGTGGAATAAAATTAAAAAGATTTCTCATCCTAGCAGTCGTCAACTTGATCACCATTCACCTGTAGACTATGCCGACATTCTGCTTCAATAATAAGCAAGCACTGCCAGTATAAGCAGCCTGCCCCTAGATGTACAACACCATCTGGCTAGTACCAAAATAAATCGTAACTTCAATATTAAAATTGCTTGTAGTGAAATAGGGTCTGATGATAACTATGGCATAACCCCCTTTAAAATTAAAAATGCACTCAAGAAAGGTAAGGCTACCTCTCCAGGAGAGGATGGCATCACATACAATACCATGAGAGTACTTGCTGAGCAGACAAATAGCCCTTTGCTAGAATTATTTAATCAAAGTCTAAGGCAGGGGTGTCTTACCTGACCGCTGGACACAGGGACTCATAACACCCATACCTCCAAGCCTAATTCACAGAAATTCAAACCCATTTCTCTGACATCGTGCATGTGTAAAGATCTTGAGAGGATTATACTCGACAGACTAATGTTTCAAATCAAGCCCCACCTTGCTCCTAACCTGTATGGTTTCCTTCCTAGAAAAAGCACACAAACTTGATTTGCTGAATATTTTTTCAGAGAGGGACCAAGCTCTCAGGCGGCATTTATTAATCTCCAAACTACTTTTAATACAGCAAACAGAGAAATAATCTTAGAACAACTAGCCTCTTTTGGAGTTAAGGGAAGACTGTTGACATGGCTATGGGGTTACCTGAGTAACAAAACCGCCTCAGTCCTTTTCAAGGGGGGTCAGAAGTAAACTTTGTGCACACTTTGAGTTGGGTACACCCCAGAGTGGAGTGCTAAGTTCTACACTGTTCAATGTTCTGATGCACAAATTAACAATTGATATTCCCACACTACCTGGCGAAGCCGTCATCTGTTATGCCGATGACATATTCATTGTTGCAAATACCCAAACTAGACTGCAAACTCTACTTGATTCACTCGCTGCTAAAAGCATTGAATGTGGTCTTGTTATCTCTTATAACTAAATCTAGAGTTCTCCATCCCCAAGAGAAAACTCATGCCCCTATAACTTTCAAGGTCAACAACCAGAACATTGAAACGTGTAGACAGCAAAAATACCTTGAAGGTAGTATTAACTGTAACATTGTAAAAGGTCTACACCGTAGGTTAAAAGAAAGACTAAAACCACAGAAAACACTTACTGGTAAGAATATTGGTATCAATATTAAATATGCTAGACTATTCAATATGATGTTTGTTAGATCTCTCGTTGATTATAATGCTTTGAACTTAATTAATTTCCCCTCCTCTGTGTTGGACAAACTTCAAATAGTACAGAATGAAGCCATGAGGATAATTTTTGGTGCCCCGTGCTGCACAAGAATCATCAACATGAGGGAAGAACTGAAGCTTCCAACCATACCAGAGAGAATCATGCAAGTCAACACAACCTTTTGCCTTAAAGTCATGAGAGACCCTACATCTCCTATATTGCTCAGAGACAAATTATTTAATGCTGTTAACACCCTATTGACTGGTGCCGACAAAAGATTTCACTCCTTTTTATGATAAATGGCTGAGCAAAAATGCCTACAATCTCATTAAACTCAACATTCCTTTTAAGTGCAATCTACCTGTCTCTGATATTCTTCTTTTTCTATACTTTATCTTTATCGGTTAGGGGTATGACAGAGAGCGTGTCCCAGTCACTGCCAGGTACTCTGCCTAGTTACAATATATGTGTAATCAAGGACATATTCGTTACATTTGTTAATACACAGATTTTTCATTGTATTAAAAGGCATATTTCTATGAGCATTTTAATAGAAAAGTGAGCCAAAATGCAAATATTTTATAAGAGGTAAAATTCACAGATTTGCACATAAATTTCGTCTATTCATGTTTTAAAGATTTTTTAGCATGTTGATAATAATCCATAAAAATACATACAAAATATGTATTTCCTTCATTAAAGACACTATATTTTAACGTTTGTCAGTAAGAATATCTCAAGAAACATTGAATGAAACCAAACTTACCTGGCCAATTATCATTGTCTCTGTCGTAGGTGGAGAATTTTGTTCCACTGAAGTTAATATGTTTCACAAGGAAATCCCCTAAGGTACTGCTTTCCTGGTACCCATCCACCAGCAACTGGTACCTGGTCAATGGTAGGAGATTATGAAAGGAAACTGCAACAGACCAATTACCCTATGTAATGCAGCATCTATTTATAACCAAGCAAACTCGTTCTTACATATTAATAAACGAAAATGCCTGTTAGTCTATACGGAATTGGAGGCCAGACGTATAGAGCTAATCCTACCCAATATTTTGCTGCACACCATGGCTGAATTGGGGTCAGCGCTAATCAAATGAGAACATCAATTCATTGTGTCACAGAGTCCACTTTGAGCCTACTGGCAATTCTCAGAATGGCATAAATTTTAAAAGTTAAAACAATAAAATACAAAAATTCTTGCTAATTGGTAAAACAATTCACATTGATGTCTGTAAACTTGTCCAAATAATTCAATAAAATTTTTGCCTGTAAGAGCCAGATGTTCATGACGCCATTAACACCCATCCCCTATCAGCCATCCATCCATATACATCACCCGACTGCCTTTGCAGGGCCCGGTACAATTTCTCTCTCATTACACTCTCCCCCCGTAGTCTTGAGTCAGTTCTAATGATGTGACCCAAACTTGTGTTTTGGTAGTAATGCATACTGACACATGCTACATATTGGCATGCAATAAATAGTGACATACATGATATATACTGATGAGAGAGAGAGATATAGACAGGGACAGATGAAAAGACAGTCAGTGATAGACTGGTAGACACAGAGAGTGAGAGTTTGATAGACATTCAAAGAAACAGAGACAGATCCACCTGGGGACCACCGAATGCAGGGGACCACCTTTTATGCATGTCCCATTGAATATGACAGCATATTCGGTATTAACTATATTCGGATTTAGGGCTTATATCCTTCTTACTAGTGCTCTTGCATCAGCGTTCAGCTGGAAGAGGAGTACACCAAAAGTCATGTTCGTTTTCAAGGTGAAGAAAAAGAATTGAATAACTGAAGAACGTATTACATTTATTACAAAATCACACGACGTTTCGAACCTACATGGTTCATTCTCAAGTGATGTTACAGTACAGAACATTATATTTTATACTAATAGAGGGTCAGGTGAATAGAAATGGATCGAATAATGGGGTCAGGAATAAACAAAAGGTATACATTGGGTAGACACGAAGGAGAAAAGAAGCTAAGGATCAGAAGGTTAAATAGGGTACATACAAAGATTAATCAAGCGTAGTGAGCGCTGCTTGTCGAGCAGTGTCTACTATGTTGGCATCTTGACGTTCTCGTCTTGTTCTTACTCTCATGGTGGGCACAGTGAATAGTTCCGTAATTTGAGTATTTATAGTAGGTTTTCTATTTGATGTGGATTGCTTCAAGAATTTGTAATCTTCTTACATCTTGGGTTTTGTCTATTACACAAGTGTTTTTATTTAACATTTCTCTTGTTAGGGTGATGTCATGGGCTTGTCTCATTTGATTCCTGGGGGCACCAGATTGAAGATGACGGTCAAACGCCTCGTCAGCTTGGTCGACGTCATACCTATGTAATTAGATAGAAGGTTACATCCTTCATGGGGGCAAGTGTACATGTATACAACGTTTGACTTCTGTAAAGGGTTCTCCGTCGGCTTCAGGCTGTTTTTAATAAAGAGGTTGGTAGTCTTCTTTATTTTGTAGAATATGATCAGGTCTATGTTTTGGTTAGCAGTAATGCTTTTTACTCCTTTACGGATTATTTCTATCATTACTCTTTCTTCCTTTTTATGTTCACTGTACATGGTTGATTTGTAATATAATTTTATTGTAGGTATTGTGGTTTCTGTTCTAGGTTCAGGATTGTACCATCGGTCCAAGTATCTTCTTATAGAAGCGTTTATTTCCGTGTTACTATATCCATTGTTCACCAATACCTGAGAGTTATTCTTTCAAGACATCTACTCACGTTGCTCCATTCGGAGCAGTGAGTAAGCGCTCGACTAATATGAGCCTTGGGGACACTGGCTTTATATCTTTGGGAGCACTCACTTTTATCGTTCAAACATAATCCTATGTTGGTACGCTTAGTATATACGTTGGTGCTTAAAGAGGTTCCTGTTTTTGTTATTAGTACTTCCAAATATGGCAGACTGTTATTTTCACTATTTTCATGTGTAAATCGGAGTACTGACTCTCTCTCTAGATGTCTTTTTAGGTCAATTAGTTCATCTGAGTCTTTTACTATTACGAATATGTCATCTACATAACGGCAATATACAGTTGGTTTTTGTCTGCTACTGAAGACTCTGTCTTCGATGGTTCCCATATAAAAATTAGCAAATAATACTCCTAAGGGGGAGCCCATTGCTACTCCGTCTATTTGTAAATACATGTCCCCTTACGGACTGATGAAATGAGCTTCCTTTGCACATGCCTCGACAAGACTCTTCAAGTGTGACTTGGGTATGTCTAACTTGGGGTTGCTCTCGTCACTGTATACTCTGTCCAGTATCATTCCTATGGTTGTGTCGACTGGGACGTTGGTAAATAGGGATTCGACGTCCAGGGAAGCAATGATTCCATCGGGCTGAGTAGTTTTGATTAATTCGAGAAACTTTGCTGATAAATTGTAGACTATAGTTGCTTGGAGTGTATGGACTTAAGAGTTCGTTAAGTCTTTTTACCAGGTGATAGGTTGGAGTTGGTATTTGGCTGATTATTAGACATAGTGGGTTACCTGGTTTGTGTGTCTTGACATTGCCATAGGCATATCCTGAGCCATAGTCGTCTTGGAATTTAGTGAAATGAACACTACCTTACTTTGCATTGATTGCAGTAATAGTTTTGTTCACTTTGCGTTTCAGGTATTCCACAGGGTTCCTCATGATTCGTTGAAATTTTGTGTCATCACTAAGGATGTCGCTAATTTTGTTCATGTATTCTTGGGTAAAGAACTTTCGGAGATTACAGCGTGTGTTGCTCATACGTCCTACAGGTGGCACTGTTTTTCCAAAAAAGCATGTTTTTTCATGTCACATATGAGGCATGTATATAGTAAGTATATAAAATCACTCACCTATTCGAATGCAATGTTGTGTCAAGATTTCAAAGCAATCGGTAAAGAGGTTTCGAAGCTTTCCCTCACTTAAAAAACACATGAAAAACACATCTTTTCAAAAAATGCATGTTTTTTCCCGTCACAGATGTGACATCTATATAGTAAGTATAAAAACCCGCTCGGATGCAAATGGAATGTTGTGTGAAAATTTCAAGGCAATCGGTGAAGAACTTCGGAA
>WNGS01096820.1:47268-62833 GCA_020271785.1 Procambarus virginalis
TTCGCTTCAACCTTACTAAACCGTAACTCTAATAAGCGGGATTCACCAGCAAAAAGTGGATAACATTTCCTGAGCTGATCTCTGTAAATTAGGACGAGCAACTGTTCCAGTTGAGTCTGAAGGGGTTGCAACAGTGGTAGGCATTGTCACTACCGAGGAAGTGGCAGTTGATCGCAAATTATAATTAAGTACACTAGGCATAAGAATAGAGTACACACACAAAAAAATTAAAACACTCAAAAAAAATATCAAACTTGCTAGGGGTAAGCGAATGGCAGATTAAAATAATTAAATTGTACTAGGTAACAAATAATTAAAAACAAGCAAAATTGTGAATAAAAGCAGAATTAAAATTATTAAATTATACTAGACAAATAATTAAAAAACGCTAAATTGTGAAGTAAAAACAATAAAAATTATTAAATTGTACTAGGCAACAAAATAATTAAAAACAAGCACAATTGTGAATTAAATTAGCAATCTGGTATGAATATGGCTGGAATTAGAAGCATGTAAATTAATTAAACCAGGCTAAGCACAGCAATTTAGAATAAAAATGGAAAGTGCAATTGCAAAATTCATTAAAATGATTCAACACAACAAGTGGCAATGCAAGAAAATGGGTCAGCAAAACAAATTGGGCACAGGCACATGTGTAAACATGCTATGGTAAAAGTTTAAATAAAATGCTGAAAGGATAAATTTCAAAGTTAGGTCTGGAGAAATAAAAAAAAAAATCTATGTGTAGTGTCTGTGGAAATCTCTAAAACAAATTTCTATTGTGCAAAATAAACTGCTAGAAACAATTATTCTTACTTT
Organism: Procambarus virginalis; assembly: GCA_020271785.1. Taxonomy (NCBI): domain Eukaryota; kingdom Metazoa; phylum Arthropoda; class Malacostraca; order Decapoda; family Cambaridae; genus Procambarus; species Procambarus virginalis. The sequence goes on from WNGS01096820.1 coordinate 48,088, forward strand.
TCTCACCTTTGAATTTACTAATAACACTAGTAACACAATTAATGAACAATAGAATTACTGAGAGGTGCAGGACATATTGAAATGATCAAGGAAACTGTGGAATGGAGTACTGGACCAGTTCCATATTTAACAAGTCACTGAATGGTTAATTCACAGGATATTATGCATATTATTATGTAAGTCACTTTTAGAACTTAGCACATTGTTCTCAACTAATAATTACTTATCTCAGGGTTGCAATTCATGAGAATCACCAGTAGCCAAAATTGGAGGAACGTTGTGAAGATCTGAAGAGGCACATGCGAGGGTTTGTTTACATCTGGTGTGACAGGCAGTGCTCCTGGTGGCAGTGGCGCGAAGCTCGGGGGACCCCACACTAGGATGGTGTGATGTGTGGGCGGACATAATTATATCGTCGAATGACGATTGAAGGCCAGTTGCTATGGAGGCATGTAGACAGAAGTTCACTGTAGAATGGTGTAGAAGGCTGTAGCGATGGTGAGAGGAGGCAATGTGGCGGTGTGAGTGGGAGCTGGCGATGCTAGTCAGACGGTTGAAGTCCTTTTTTCCACTAATTCCTCTTAAATAGCAGTACAACACCACAATGGTCAGTTGAAACTTGTGACGATAACTGACGACGATTGCAGTAGCTTGAAACACTCACAAGACTTGATGCTGTCGGCGTTGGTGAAGGTGGTGGTGGGTGGCGGAGGTTCCCAGGTGACGCGAGATTCAAAATGGCTGGCGCGGGAAATTCAAAATGGCTGGCACATGAATCTTCCTTTCCCCTCACTGATGAAATGGCGTTCTCACAGGAAAAAATTGACCCTAACTTCTGAGACGTGACCTAGAGTAGTGGTTGATGGTAGGACCCCGGACTGGTACAATACAATATCACTGAATATTGATGCGTGGGTGGCAGAAGGCACTTCACACACGTGATGTGGGCACTTGAGATTTCGTAGCTCAGAAAATAAATTCTGAATCACACCGCTGCTACCAGTATTCGTTGCCTTCCTTGGTTGTAGTTATACACAGTAGACACTTCTGTAGTTTTATTGATTGAGGCAACAAGATGTATAGCTGGCCAGCCGTGGTCAACCTACTCTGGGTCTGTGAGAATATTGAGGCCTGCTGGGAGCACGGCTGGTGCCGGCTCTGTCTGGCATGACGTCAGAGGCCTACTCGCCTCTGATTGGTTATGTCTCAACCGTCATTCAATTTGAGTATAACAGATGCGTTACATGATAGGTCTTGTCTCATTGATGACAATAAGCCACAAGACTTTTATAGCCTCGTCAACTCAGCTCTTTTAAGTGCTCTGATAGAGCTGAGTCTCAGCTCTTGACCAAATAATGCATTAAAGGCCGATACAACCCGACATCATTCTCATTACACAAATTTATTCATCCTAATATAAATAAAATATTCCCGGAAGTAGTCCATGCAGGTTGTGGGTGAGTATGACTTAAGGAAATCTGAGTAATATTATGATTGACTGTGGTACCATAACACTAGCTACCTAAATATGCTAGGTAAACGATGGCATAATTGTTAGGAATCATGGCCAATAGTCTCGCCCTGACCAGAAATCGAGCCCAGAATCAATTGTTAACGAGCCGAATACACTACCAACTGAGCTTCAGGTGCTTGTCATTGTGTTTATGTACTTGTATACATGTGTGTCGAGTTGTGTAAATATATGTACATGTCACTTTTAAAAATGATACTGATAAAATGCTCTAATTCACTGGAGTGCGTGTCTTGCTCCACAGATGGCTCCTGTGTTGGATCATACGGGATGAGAGGCGGTTGGTGGTTCAAGTATTGCAGCTATGTTTTCCCACGGTTCCCCATGCTAAAGTGATGACTAGGTACTGGACACTAACGTCAACAGGGAGGTCCGCCTTAACGAATTGAGAATGATGATACGACCAAGAAACTTCCTACCTGTCCTGTGTGACTGGTGTCAGGAAAATAGGTTGATGGTGGGGAGCTTGCGATGTGGTGAGCTGATGGTGATGATGGTGAGCTGATGATGTTATTATGAACTGGTGGTGATGATAGTGAGTTGGTGATGTTGTGGTGAGCTGGTGGTGACGATAGTGAGCTGATAGAAGTTCCTTATGCCTAGTCTGTTTGCCTATTAAACCTTGTGCATTTTTTTGTGTTTTAACTTTCCTGATAACAGAATTCTTTTGTAGTATCTGGCGAGACGTTATATATGGAAGTGGGTTCCACACCTTCTTCTTTCAGTTTATTTCATATGTTGACAAACTGCATAGGGTAAAAAAATTTGCTTACTTTTCTTGATTCGTTTACGTATGCAGTCTCCACGTATATTCGCGTGTCCTATTGTTTTCAAGTTGCTGTTTTTGTTGACCTTATCTATTTCCCCTCAGTATCTTATAAGATCCCCTTCTTTCTTTTTTTCAGATTTGCGACATGGAGGTCCAGTAATAACTCCCCATAGTTCATCATTTTAATTAGTAAATTTTAATTAATGTCATAATTTTAATTTAGTAACTAATCAAGTCTCTACACTTTTCAAATTTAGTTTAGTGTTCCAGAATATTCTTCATTGACCTCAAATAGGCTGTATGGATCGTCATAAATTCCACACTAATAGTTTGGCAGCTTCTCATGTGCTCCTGATGGTATCCATATATATATGTGCCTCTCTTTCCTAATTTCATTACTTACGCAGGTATGGTATTAAGCTCTAACGACCATTTGTCGGTTATACATGAAATTTATCAAGGTCTTCCTTTATTTTGTAGTTTCTTTAGTTTTCATAGTCCGTATTAGCTTCATCATACGCTTACATTGCCTTGTACAAGCTCACTCCATCAGACAGATGTTTCACATAAATTTGGAGTAATAATGATCCCCAGGACAAAGCCTCGGGTGACCCCTCTGGTTACATCCCTTCATATTGATGTCTTTATCTTGGAATATGGGCTGTTTTCTTTCTGTTAGGTGTATTAACATATGTTGGACCATCAAATTGGCATTGATTGCAGAACTGTTCTCATTTGGAGTATAGATATATTACTATGGCCATTGTAAGACATCAGGTTATGCTACAAGGTCACAGAACTGTTATTGAGCATGTTCATAGGTCATAGATGGAGTAGCCGTTTTGAGTGAAGTGTATTGGCACGAAATGAGTTGTAGAGCGGGAAAAGTTGGTACCTGACCTCAGTATCTGCACATAGCTGCAATACCTGCGTCCTCTCACCCCCAGTAACATCAGAGGACAGGCTGGGGTAGACCCAATGGGGTACTCATATTGTGGTTCGCAGAGGCTAGTAAACAGCTGGCAGGATACGAGAGCGACATGTAACATTCAGAGTACCGCAGCTGACATAGACATATGTGTGTGTTCCTTATCCCGGTCCAGATAGTGCCACCTTCTCTTACAGAGCCACGTTCGCTTACAGAGCCACGTTCGCTTACAGAGCCACGTTCGCTTACAGAGCCGCGTTCGCTTACAGAGCCACGTTCGCTTACAGAGCCACGTTCGCTTACAGAGCCACGTTCGCTACAGAGCCACGTTCGCTTACAGAGCCACGTTCGCTACAGAGCCACGTTCGCTTACAGAGCCACGTTCGCTTACAGAGCCACGTTCGCTTACAGAGCCACGCTCTCTTACATAGCCATGTGCTCTTACAGAGTTACGTGCTCTTAAAGAGCAACGTTCTCTTACAGAGCCATTTGCTCTTACAGAGTTACGTGCTCTTAAAGAGCAACGTTCTCTTACAGAGTCATGTGTTCTGTGCTCTTACAGAGCCACGTTTCTTACAGAGTTACGTGCTCTTACAGAGCCACGTTCTCTTACATAACCACGTTCTCTTACAGACCACGTTCTCTTACAGAGCCACGTTCTCTTACAGAGCCACGTTCTCTTACAGAGCCACGTTCGCTTACAGAGCCACGTTCTCTTACATAGCCACGTTCTCTTACAGAGCCACGTTCTCTTACAGAGCCACGTTCTCTTACAGAGCCACGTTCTCTTACAGAGCCACGTTCGCTTACAGAGCCACGCTCTCTTACAGAGCCATGTGCTCTTACAGAGTTACGTGCTCTTAAAGAGCAACGTTCTCTTACAGAGCCATGTGCTCTTACAGAGTTACGTGCTCTTAAAGAGCAACGTTCTCTTACAGAGCCATGTGTTCTGTGCTCTTACAGAGCCACGTTCTCTTACAGAGCCATGTGCTCTTACAGAGTTACGTGCTCTTACAGAGCCACGTTCTCTTACAGAGCCACGATCTCTTACAGAGCCATGTGCTCTTACAGAGTTACGTGCTCTTAAAGAGCAACGTTCTCTTACAGAGCCATGTGCTCTGTGCTCTTACAGAGCCATGTGCTCTGTGCTCTTACAGAGCCACGTTCTCTTACATAGCCACGTTCTCTTACAGAGCCACGATCTCTTACAGAGCCACGTTCTCTTACAGAGCCATGTGCTCTTACAGACCACGTTCTCTTACAGAGCCATGTGCTCTTACAGAGGTACGTGCTCTTAAAGAGCAACGTTCTCTTACAGAGCCATGTGCTCTTACAGAGTTACGTGCTCTTAAAGAGCAACGTTCTCTTACAGAGCCATGTGCTCTGTGCTCTTACAGAGCCACGTTTTCTTACATAGCCACGTTCTCTTACAGAGCCACGTTCTCTTACAGAGCCACGTTCTCTTACAGAGCCACGTTCGCTTACAGAGCCACGCTCTCTTACATAGCTATGTGCTCTTACAGAGTTACGTGCTCTTAAAGAGAAACGTTCTCTTACAGAGCCATGTGCTCTTACAGAGTTACGTGCTCTTAAAGAGCAACGTTCTCTTACAGAGTCATGTGTTCTGTGCTCCTACAGAGCCACGTTCTCTTACAGAGTTACGTGCTCTTAAAGAGCAACGTTCTCTTACAGAGTCATGTGTTCTGTGCTCCTACAGAGCCACGTTCTCTTACAGACCACGTTCTCTTACAGAGCCACGTTCTCTTACAGAGCCACGTTCTCTTACAGAGCCACGTTCGCTTACAGAGCCACGTTCTCTTACATAGCCACGTTCTCTTACAGAGCCACGTTCTCTCACAGAGCCACGTTCTCTTACAGAGCCACGTTCTCTTACAGTGCCACGTTCGCTTACAGAGCCACGCTCTCTTACAGAGCCATGTGCTCTTACAGAGTTACGTGCTCCTAAAGAGCAACGTTCTCTTACAGAGCCATGTGCTCTTACAGAGTTACGTGCTCTTAAAGAGCAACGTTCTCTTACAGAGCCATGTGTTCTGTGCTCTTACAGAGCCACGTTCTCTTAAAGAGCCATGTGCTCTTACAGAGTTACGTGCTCTTACAGAGCCACGTTCTCTTACAGAGCCACGATCTCTAACAGAGCCATGTGCTCTTACAGAGTTACGTGCTCTTAAAGAGCAATGTTCTCTTACAGAGCCATGTGCTCTGTGCTCTTACAGAGCCACGTTCTCTTACATAGCCACGTTCTCTTACATAGCCACGTTCTCTTACAGAGCCACGTTCCCTTACAGAGCTATGTGCTCTTACAGAGCCACGTTCTCTTACAGAGCCATGTTCTCCTACAGAGCCATGTGCACTTACAGAGCCACGTTCTCTTACAGAGCCATGTTCTCTTACAGAGCCATGTGCTCTTACAGAGCCACGTTCTCTTACAGAGCCACGTTCTCTTACAGAGTCACGTTCTCTTACAGAGCCACGTTCTCTTACAGAGCCACGTGCTCTTACAGAGCCGTGTGCTCTGACAGAGCCATGTGCTCTTAAAGAGCCACGTTCTCTTACAGAGCCACGTTCTCTTACAGAGTCACGTTCTCTTACAGAGCCACGTTCTCTTACAGAGCCACGTTCTCTTACAGAGCCATGTGCTCTTAAAGAGCAACGATCTCTTACAGAGCAGTGTGCTCTGACAGAGCCACGATCTCTTGTAGAGCCACGTTCTTTTACAGAGCCACGATCTCTTACAGAGCCACGATCTCTTACAGAGCCGTGTGCTCTGAGAGCCACGATCTCTTATAGAGCCACGTTCTCTTACAGAGCCATGTGCTCTTACAGACCACGTTCTCTTACAGAGCCATGTGCTCTTACAGAGGTACGTGCTCTTAAAGAGCAACGTTCTCTTACAGAGCCATGTGCTCTTACAGAGTTACGTGCTCTTAAAGAGCAACGTTCTCTTACAGAGCCATGTGCTCTGTGCTCTTACAGAGCCACGTTCTCTTACATAGCCACGTTCTCTTACAGAGCCACGTTCTCTTACAAAGCCACGTTCTCTTACAGAGCCACGTTCGCTTACAGAGCCACGCTCTCTTACATAGCCATGTGCTCTTACAGAGTTACGTGCTCTTAAAGAGCAACGTTCTCTTACAGAGCCATGTGCTCATACAGAGTTACGTGCTCTTAAAGAGCAACGTTCTCTTACAGAGTCATGTGTTCTGTGCTCTTACAGAGCCACGTTCTCTTACAGAGTTACGTGCTCTTAAAGAGCCACGTTCTCTTACATAGCCACGTTCTCTTACAGACCACGTTCTCTTACAGAGCCACGTTCTCTTACAGAGCCACGTTCTCTTACAGAGCCACGTTCGCTTACAGAGCCACGTTCTCTTACATAGCCACGTTCTCTTACAGAGCCACGTTCTCTTACAGAGCCACGTTCTCTTACAGAGCCACGTTCTCTTACAGAGCCACGTTCGCTTACAGAGCCACGGTCTCTTACAGAGCCATGTGCTCTTACAGAGTTACGTGCTCTTAAAGAGCAACGTTCTCTTACAGAGCCATGTGCTCTTACAGAGTTACGTGCTCTTAAAGAGCAACGTTCTCTTACAGAGCCATGTGTTCTGTGCTCTTACAGAGCCACGTTCTCTTACAGAGGCATGTGCTCTTACAGAGCCATGTGCTCTTACAGAGTTACATGCTCTTAAAGAGCAACGTTCTCTTACAGAGCCATGTGCTCTGTGCTCTTACAGAGCCACGTTCTCTTACATAGCCACGTTCTCTTACATAGCCACGTTCTCTTACAGAGCCACGTTCCCTTACAGAGCTATGTGCTCTTACAGAGCCACGTTCTCTTACAGAGCCATGTTCTCTTACAGAGCCATGTGCTCTTACAGAGCCACGTTCTCTTACAGAGCCACGTTCTCTTACAGAGTCACGTTCTCTTACAGAGCCACGTTCTCTTACCGAGCCACATGCTCTTACAGAGCCGTGTGCTCTGACATAGCCATGTGCTCTTAAAGAGCCACGTTCTCTTACAGAGCCACGTTCTCTTACAGAGTCACGTTCTCTTACAGAGCCACGTTCTCTTACAGAGCCACGTTCTCTTACAGAGCCATGTGCTCTTACAGAGGTACGTGCTCTTAAAGAGCAACGTTCTCTTACAGAGCCATGTTCTCTTACAGAGCCATGTGCTCTTAAAGAGCCACGTTCTCTTACAGAGCCACGATCTCTTACAGAGCCACGATCTCTTACAGAGCCGTGTGCTCTGACAGAGCCACGATCTCTTACAGAGCCACGTTCTCTTACAGAGCCATGTGCTCTTACAGAGCCACGATCTCTTACAGAGCCGTGTGCTCTGACAGAGCCACGATCTCTTACAGAGCCACGTTCGCTTACATAGCCACGTTCTCTTACAGAGCCACGTTCTCTTACAGATCCATGTGCTCTTACAGAGCCACGTTCTCTTACAGAGCCATGTTCTCTTACAGAGCCACGTTCCCTTACAGAGCCACGTTCTCTTACAGAGCCACGTTCTCTTACAGAGCCACGTGCTCTTACAGAGCCGTGTGCTCTGACAGAGCCACGATCTCTTACAGAGCCACGTTCTTACAGAGCCACGTTCTCTTACAGAGCCACGTTCTCTTACAGAGCCAGGATCTCTTACAGAGCCACGATCTCTTACAGAGCCACGTTCTCTTACAGAGCCACGATCTCTTACAGAGCCACGTTCTCTTACAGAGCCACGTGCTCTGACAGAGCCACGTGGATCAAACCTAAATTGTATCACTATTATTATTGTGTAGCTTTGTGTGAGTATGTGCGTCCATAGCATTGTGTGTTCACTATGATAATAAGTGAACGTGTCAGTATTGATTACACCGCACATGTTGCTGTAAGTGTTGGAGATTTTTAGGTTTCGTGAATGCAAATTGATGCCTGAGTATCCACACTGGAACTCCTGAAATACCTTTGTAATTGCTGCAGTGTTATTAAGCCATATAGTGAAGTAAGTCATATTAACCTGTGTTAAGACAGAGTCTCTCGAGACGGTTAAATATCGTGCAGTGGACCGGTTACATATCACTGATTACCTTGTTTATAACGCTTCTTAAATTAAATAGAGAAAGCTCAAACATGTATATAAAAGTATCAGTAATAAATAGTTATGTTAATACTCATAGTTGTATCTGTGAAGCCTTCTCCCTCATATTAAACTCTCATCCCCATCTGTGAACCATATCATACTGGCATGTACATCTATGCATTTTATATGAACCGAGTATCTAGTTCCTGATTGAGCAAGACACGACTAGTAATCCGGCAGAGTTTTGAATGGTGATTAACCTTGAAAGGGAACAAACACCTCGCAAAACTATTGTACACTTGAGCTGTGTGTTGTTGTTCCTAACAGTTTAATCCTTCACTGACCATTGTGGATAGTCGGCTATGTTGACCAGACCACACACTAGAAGGTGAAGAGACGACGACGTTTCGGTCCGTCCTGGACCATTCTCAAGTCGATTGTGATAAGAAAGTAGAGACAGGCAATAAATAGGCAAGAGAGAGCTGAGGAGCAAAGTAAAGTGTAGTAGAGGGGATAGTAATAATAATAAGAGCTGCAAAAGGTCTATTGGCCCATACGAGGCAGCTCCTATTAAAACCACAGAAAGAGAAGGAGATAGGAATAAGAAGAGGATAGCAAAGGGAGCGTAGGAGAAGAGAGGAAGAAAAGGAAAGAGAAAGAAAGAAAATAGAAGGGGTAGGCTTATGTTAGGTCACGTTTGTTAGAAAGATTAGAGCATTTGAGTATTTACTGTGAAAGGGAAGAGTCCACAGCAACAAAGCCAGGACTCAAGTTCATGTTGGGTACATTGTGTATTAGAGCCGATTCCACAAGACGGCGTCTGTGGAGAGTAGAGGCAGGAAAGATTATTTTGGAGGAAGACCAATCAATGGGATGATTAGAATCCCTCACATGGCAGAAGAGAGCATTGTTAGTGTCTGCAGACTTAACACTTCTCTTGTGTTCTTTAAGTCTGTCATTCAGTGTACGGCCAGTTTCGCCAAAGTATTGGAGAGGACAAGACGAACAGGAAATAGAGTAGACACCAGCAGCATTAGAAGCAGGAGGAGCAGTGTGAACTAGATTGCTACGAAGTGTGTTAGTTTGTCGAAAAGCGAGTTTAATGTCAGGAGGACGAAAGGTATTGGTAAAAGTTTTGAGTTCAGATATGAAGGGAAGGCATAGTACAGTGCTACTAGTGTTGGAAGTAGGTTTAGGATGAAAGAAATTTCAGCCGATAGTCGGCTATATTGCAGTTGGTGATACTGCAAGCAGAGGTGGTCTGGAAAGAATAAAAATGGTAATTAATTGCACAAAACCATGAGAATCATGTTGACTGCTCTTTTCACAGAATAAGAAAAACATTGACTGTGTGTTTCATTCATTTATTGTCATTTTTATTAGTGAATTCTGCTGATAATCTTCCAAAGAAGGAGCTACTGGAAAAAAAGATGAAACCTTACGAATAACCAAACTAATCATTGGCTTCTAGGAAAAGAAAGCGGTCAGCTTTTCAAACTCTTGTGCGTCCCCATCTGGATTATTGTATCAAAGCATGTAGACCTCACCTTCAAAAGGACATATTTGCTTAGGAGAAAGTTCAACATAGACAGATATAAATCATCCCAAAACTAAGGCAAATCTTATACCAAAAGCCGTCAAGGCCGACATGACTGGCTGAACCAGACATAACTGTGCTTATTATATCAAGACATTAAAAACATTGAACGCACTGGAATATATTAATCATTGCGCACAAAATGGGTAACAGTGTCATGCTCATCAATCCAGAGTGTTGGTCAGAAAACGTAAGAGGCTTACCACCCACAAGGTAATGATGAACCCAGGGAAATGTCAACCAGCCGAAGCCATCAGTGCAATGTCAATACTACAGTTCAAAATTCAACTGGAAAAAATCATTAGAAATAATACGAGGGTTGGGGAGACCTTTGGAAAGGCACAGTGAAGGCATACGAGTGAGTTATCAGGTTTAGCCAATTAACGCGAACACTTTCATGCATTTTAGACCAAAATTCATCTTAGTCCTAATTTATCCGTTTGCCTTCATGCATAAACCGTTCACCTAAATAGGCCTAATGTTATGTCCGGGATAAGTTTTAGTGCATGTGTCATGTCATTAAATGGTCTGTCATGAGTCAGGCATATTAGACGTTAGTTCTTGGGCCCGCCTTTAGGTATTATTCATTGTACTTTCGTTATTTATAGTTCAATTTCAACTAAATTTAAAACAGTTACTCTCTAGAGGAAGGTAAAAAGAAAAAGTAGATCTGGGATCCCACTTTCATTTCAAGTTGTAGTTCATCACTATATTTTAGTAAGTGTTAATCTTATTTAAACACAAGTAAAAACATAGTAACTTAAGAGTATGTCCGTAAACAAATGTAGTCTTGGGCACCATTTCTTGTCAAGAGAATAATCTCCATTCTAATTTCTTAATTAAGCATCCAATGCAATATCACATATATCTTATATAATTTCTTAAGCATCACATATATCTAATGTGATGTGACAGGTCTTGACCCCCAACCAGACAGCCCAACTGGGTCGCCGATTCCCATTCCGGTGTACATAAGAGGTGTTACTGTCGTCACCGAGACTGATGGGGTCTTAATCCCCCCCCTCCTTCTAGGTGCCCCTGTTTACCTCTGGGGAACATCTCAGGTGACCTGTGGAGCAGGGTTTTCCTACTGAACCCAGTCTTGCACCCCGCAGGGAGTGAAGTAACTCGACCACACCTTCAGTTTCGTTGCTTGGTGTCCGTGGACACGGAAACTCAGGATTTACCTCAGGTCGAGCTGCCCACCTATTAAATTCCACACACAAAGTCGCCAACTTGACTCACAGTACTTCGTGGCCAAGTACTACTTCAAACTTAGTAGTACATTTTTTTCCCCACTCAAGTGTTCTTGTAATAACAGTACGGTGCTCAGTAACCCACTCACGACAACACACCAAGAATGAAGAGGGAAGAAGAAAACTCATTAATAAAAACAGATGGATTTACTGGATAAGGGACTGCAATATGTAGACAGGCCGAAACGTTCATATATATGTATATATATATAAATATATATATATATATATATATATATATATCTATATATATATATATATATATATATATATATATAATATATATATATATATTTTTTTTTACAATGGAAGGGAGTACCACCTCTGGCTGGAAGAAGGGGGACCCATAGCCTCGGAGGAAATCACACGTAACGCATTGGAGGGAATGTAGGTCCCTCCAATACATATATATATATATATATATATATATATATATATATATTAATATATATATATATATATATATATATATATATATATATATATATATATATATATATATATATATATATATATAATATATATAATTATATATAGATATAAATATTATATATATTTATATATAATATATATATATATATATATATATATATATATATATATATATAGATATATATATGTATATATAATATAAAAGTTTGTGAGGGTACCACCTCTGGTGCCAATGTGGGGACCCATAGCCTCGGAGAAGAAAATAAAACGTATTCAGAGGAGACCTTGTAGTTTCTCACTGAACACTAATATTTTCTTCTCCATCCACCCCCATTCTTTTGTATGTACATATATATTGCTTTATTTAACTTTGTTACAAAAAAAGGAGTTACATATAGTTTACAAAGATATTTATCATAGGTTGTCGAGTTCCTCCAGCTCCTAAGATGGCGGGCAGGAACCCTGAATGCAGTGAGCATTTCCCCTCTGTATCGCCACGCTGAGGCGCTGGAAAAGAAAGCTGGCAGCTCTAGGGCCTTGTTGTTTCAATGAGCCTAGAACCCAGTTCCTTCAAAAAACTGGTAGCACTTTTACCCCAGGCGCCAAGTGTCTCAGAAGCAATGGGGACTAAATTGTAGTGGTGATCCAGTTCTCTATACTTACGGGATTTGGCTGCTTCCCTGTGGGTGGCAGCGCCACCTGGTTGTGCAACACTGAGGTCAATGTAGGTGTTAGCCAGGGTTGATACGCACATGTAGTCCCATACCAACTGCTTGCCATTCTTCTAGGGATTCACTGTGATACCATCCGGGCGACCAATAAGAGCATCAGAGTTACGGGGCGTTAGGTAACGAGGCTCTCTCTCAGCTGGGCATCCAGCTGTGGTGAGACTCCTCTTGATGATGTCGTTAACTTCACTGTGCTCGAGTGCCATCCTCCTGTGCTTTGGCAGAGTAGGCCATAGTGGCGTACCTGTCAGCCACCACCTCGCCGCAAATACACCTATATCTGGTGTGGATTGGGGCAGCAAGGCGGAGGGCCACAGCAATTCGGAGGGTGTGTGGTGTGAGACGCGTGCCAGTTGCCGACATTGGGGTTGCTAACAGGAAATCCCCTGCATGTGGGGCTGCTACTGCTGTGAGGCGAGAATGTCCTGCTGTGTTGGTGCAGCACCCAGGCACTCTGCAGCAACTCTGTCTACCAATGGGGCCATCCCAGCTGGATTGCATTGTCCTTCTGTGGGACTTTTGGGGATGGTGCGTTAATATATATATATATATATATATATATATATATATATAGTATCATCAATATATATATATATATATATAGTATATATAAATATATATATATATATAAGTGAGTATATATATGATATATATATAGTATATATAGTATATATATATATATCTATATAATATAATATATATATATATATATTATATATATATATATATATATATAGTAGATATATAGTATATATATATATTTATATATATGTATATATAGTATAGGGTATATAGTAGATTATGAATATTGTATATATAATTTATCATATTATATGATATAATATATAGTATATACTAATATACTATTATATACTAATTATATAATGGAAGGGTGATACCACCTCTGGCTGGAAGAAGGCGGGACCACTAGCCTCGGAGAAATCTAACACATAACGCTTACGGACACTGTATGTGAGAGTCCCCTCCAAACAGTTATCTGTGTGCTTATTTCTCTCTCCATGACCCCCCTTCTTTTTTCTTTTTTGTGCTTATTGTGTATTTAAAGGTTACAAAACTATACAAAACAAATGCACCTAAAGGTTATGGATCCTCTAGCTGAAAGCGCCCTCCAGCTTCTGGACAGCGAACCCGAGGACCGACGAGCAACATTTCCCCTCTGGATCGCCACACTGTGCAGGCGTGAAACAAAAAACTGAAGCCTTGGGTCTACTGGTGACAGTCATATAGCTTGGAACCCCAAGTCCTTGAGAAATCCCAAGGCACCCTTTTACCCCAGGGGCCAAGCGTCTCAGACGCTTGGGAACAAAGAGGTATTGACCTGACCTCAGTCGCCTGTATTGTGTGAGTGATTTGCCTGTTCTTCTTTGTGGTTGGTCACGGCCCCACCGACCTGCTTGATCAACTATCCAAGTGTACATAGGTGTCACGCTCAGGGGTGCCGCATGAACCATGTGTCGTCCCACCACCAACTGTCTACACCCTCCTGTCCAGATGAGTATAGTGGCTGGATGCATCAGGGCGAAAGTGTGGGTGGAAATCCGGGTTTGTGGACCCTAGGCATAGCGAAGGTCTTCTCTTCGGTACGCTGGGCACTTGTAAGCCTGGAGACGAGGCTTCTCTTGATGATGTCATTTCCCCCCCCCTCTTATTGTGTCCTTGCCATGGCTCAGGCTCCTTTGGCCATATATAATTACATGGATATACGTAGTGACGGATGGATCGGTATAGGCCTATATTATACTAATAATATATATATATATATATATATATATATATATATCTATATATATATATAGTACTTATATAGTGTCGTACTCTGGCCTCAGTAGCCAGAATGCAGCTTCTCTCATGGGCCATACTATGCGAAGGCCCGATTCTAGCCCTAATAAGCCGAGTTTCATGAATTAATTGTTTGGCGACTACCTAACCTACCTTACCTAACATAACCTAGAGCTTTATTCGGGCTACCCTAAGCGTAACAGTAACCTTATAAAGATAGGTGTAGCGCATAGGGTAGGTAGGGGTCGGTTGAGGCTTCGTGCATATATCTACGTTAATTTTAATCTCCATACAAAAAAAAATTGACCTCATACATAATGCAAATGGGTAGGTTTATCATTGTTCATAGAAAAAAATTAGAGACACTGAGAATATATTAATTCAGGATAAATTGTGGACTACTATGGTCTTATTGAGGCAAAAACCCCCCCCCTCAGGCCTTGCATAGTAGGCATGAGAAGTGCGTCTGGCTACTAGGATGCCACCTAATATATATATATAATATAGTAGTATATTATCTATATATAATATATATATTATATTGAAGCGGCGTATACTATATATTATAATTATATACGATATATAACTATATATATATTGAAATGGTGACGCGTATAGT